>CM024272.1:3908724-4008250 GCA_013621005.1 Aeschynomene evenia | reverse complement strand
GTGCTAGATTCCAATCTAAGCCTAAGCAATCACATTTAACTGCAGTCAAACGAATTTTACGATATTTAAGTGGAACTACTAATCTTGGTCTTTGGTACGAGAAAGGTTGTTCTTCTGATGTTGTAGGATACTGTGATGCTGACTACGCTGGAGATAGGATTGATCGCAAAAGCACAAGTGGCTGCTGCTGCTTCTTTGGAGAATGCTGATCACTTGGTCTTGCCAAGAAGCAAAATACGATCGCCCTATCAACTGCTGAAGCTGAATATGTATCTGCTGCGAACTGCTGTTCTCAGATGCTCTGGATTAAGAATCAGCTACTTGATTATCAATAAGGTACACCAAAATTCCTATCCTCTGTGATAATACAAGTGCTATCAACTTAGCTAAGAATCCTATTCAGCATTCTCGATCCAAGCACATCGATATAAAACATCATTTTATTCGAGATCATGTGCAAAAGGCGACATTGAACTTAAATTTGTGAATACTGAGGATCAAATCTCAGATATATTTACAAAGCCTTTACCCGAGGATCGTTTTGATGTTCTGAAAGGACTTCTCAATCTAAGACGTTTCTAAGTACTTTGAAATTAAAAACTCTCTCTTAGAAACCCTCCTTAGTCCTAGTTTAGACTCTGAGACGAACAACAGAACTAAGCTTTCTGAGCTAGAAGTAGGAAAACACAGAAAAACTCTATCTGAGAAAATTTTGTTCTCAGAAGACTCATCTCTCAGAAAGGATATCTTCTGAAACATCTCTCAGAAGGAGCCTTTCTCAGAAGGACCACCTCTCTCAGAAAGGTACCTTCCGAGAAACAAGTTACCAACGGTAACTTTTGGATAAGCTGCAAGAAACGGCTAGTTACAAGCCATGTCTATAAATACTCATGGCATTGTTTCATTTAAGCACTTTACGCTTAAAGCTTACCAAAACTCTGCCAAATCCTCTCCTCGCTTTTCAAATCTTCATCTGCTCTCTCACTATCTCTCTCACATCTCTTGTTCTTCTCTATCTCTTCTCAAAACTCAAACCCTTCTTCCAAATGGCCGTCTCTGGAGAGATCAAGGGCTTAATGAGAAGCAACCTAAATGAAATATCCGAAGATATTCTCTACGACAATGAGGAAATGCAGTCTCTATTCCACAAGACTTATCTTCCAAGAAATCTTGCTATGGGAAGGGTACTACCTCTCAACGTATACAACCAAGTGGATGAACTTCAATTCACCTTCCTCAAGCAACCTGGATGGCCAGCCATGATGAGTTCCGAGGACGTGTGCTACCAAATGTGGTGAGAGCTTTCTATTCGCAAATAGAAAGGTTCACCAACAAGGGTCAAGAGCACGATTGGTGACCAACAGATCCGCTTCTCCTCCTCTGACATCAACAAAGTCTTCAAGACCTTGAATGGTGGTGCTGTCATCGCCGACGACCCAGAATGGGTCAAGGAGGTAGATGACTCAGAAGAAGAAGTAGTGACACTTCTGACTGGTAGCAACAGCCTACCACTCAAGGGGGTAAAGGTGCCTCATCTTACGCAAGAGGCCAGAATCATCTTCTCCGTTGTGCAACACACCCTTCTCCCTCGGATTGGAGACATGGGGAACGTTACCACCATGGATGCCTGCTTACTGTACCACCTGCTGAAGAAGGAAAGAGTAGATTTTGGGAGGATGGTGCTCAACTACATGATGCACCAGGCTCATCCAAAGAGGGCTCTCACAAGTCTACCTTACGGAAGCCTTCTGACCAGAATCCTCGACCATTTCTCTTTCCCCCTTGAAGACTATGAATATGTCTTCAACCACAGCAAATTCACCATGGTCACCTTCAACAACATCAAGAAGAAGAAGGTACCAGAGACGGGGGCACCTAAGAAGAAGGAGGAAGCAAAGCCTTCTAAGGGAGCTGCTGGTCCCAACCAGCCCTCTAAGGCTGAGAAAGGAAAGGAAAAGGTTTCCGATCCTTCAGAAAAGAAGAAGAAGAAGCAAAAGGTGACTCATCCTTCTCCAACAAGGGTGACAAGGAGTATGGCTTCTGAGGAAGCTCAGAAGACTCCTCAGAAGGAACCTAAGGCTGTTGAGGCTGCTGAAGACTCAGAAGAAACAACATCTGAGCAACCCATGACCAGGAAGAGGAAAGCACCTCCAACTCTCCAAGTCCCAGACGTGCCACCAGAAGGGAAAAAGAAACGTGGTCGTTTGGTAAAAGCTTACTCTAAAACTCCACCTTCCTTTCTTAAATCTTCTTCTACTTCAATTCCTGTTTCTGATTCTGTTGCTGGTTTTAAACCCACCAAATTTAAAACTAAACTCCTACATTCCTTGAATTCTCAGGGAAAGACTCACAAAGGAGTGGGGATAAAAACCACTAAGAAACAGAGCCCGCCGAAGCCGACGGGTAAAGAAATTGTAGCAGTTGCTGCTACTGCCGCCGCCACCACTACCGCTATTGCTACTGCTACTGCTGCTGCTGTTGAAGAAGAAGCAGAAGCTTCTCATCACTCCTCCCCCTCTGGGAATGTCTCCCCCACCAGAGAAGACATTAAGGGGCATGGAGGAAATGTTGCTGATTCCTCTTCCGAGGAAGAAGATGCGGCAAGCTTTCGCATTGAGCATCGCACTCCAGATGCTGGAAGCTCCAAGAAAGAGCCCCAGAAGAAGCCCTCTGAGGTTTCTATGGTGGAACTTTCTGAGGCAACCACAACTGAAGTTGCTGCTGTGAATGCTGAGTCATTGGCTCAGACGATGCTTGAGGTCCAGAAGGAACTGGATCAACCTTCGGAGACTCCAGAAGCTGCTCAAATGCAACCAGAACAACAACTACAGCATGAGGAAACCTTCAATGAACCAACCTCTGAGGCTGGTCCTATCTCTTCTGAGATCCCTTTGGAACATGAGGAAACTCATGTCTCAACACATGAAGTAGTGCCAGGGACCACCAGCACTGGGCTCAGCTCAGAGGTGGGCGCTGACGCTACCATGGCTGCCGGAGTTGCAACAGTTGAGGCATTTGTTGCCCACAGTTCCTTAGAAGGAACTCTATTTGAGAAGGACTCTCAGAAGGAACCAGAGGTTCCTCCTCTAGATATAACAGAGGTTCCTCCTACATCCTTTGATCAACAAGGTCCCACCTTTTCGATTACGGACTCAATGATTGGTTCCGGCTTTCAGCTGGGAAGGATGGTAGTCACCCCACCCTCTGTACAATTTCGGCCCTTCTTTGGTCGAATTGAGAAGTTGAAAGGCAGTGAAGCCATCCATAGTCAGATTTCAACTTTCAGCCTCTCCGAAGATGCTCAGACTTCTGGTGCCATGGAGCAACCATCAGCTCGGCAACCTTCTGATCTAGACCTTGCTCTAGTTTCTGAGGACACTCAAAGGCAGCCTTCCATTGAACTTGCTGCTATTGAAGGCAAAGCTGTCCAAGAAGAAGAACTTCCTGAATATCAAACGAGGGATATCATCGATGAAGTACTTGAGGCTGAAGTCTCTCGTCCTCCTTCATCTCAACCCTCATCTTCTCAACAGCCTTCCACTGCCTCTGAACTACCTCCAGAATGCGCTCCGAATGCGACTCAGAGCGAGATTCTCATGGAGATATGCCAGCTGCTACGCTACATTGCCAGAAGGCAGTAGTTCTAAGTCAATGATGGCGTTTATGTCTTAGCCACCCTTTTTGATGTAACAAAGGGGGAGTAGATAAATGATAAAATTTTTTGTACATTGGCTATCGTAAACACTAGGCTAGAACTTAGGGGGAGCAACAACTTAGGGGGAGCCAAATATTTTGTATCTTTACAAAACCATAAATGAAAAATCATTATTTTGGCATCTCATGTTTTACTTATCTTATGCTTATCTTTTATTATTTATTATTTGGCATCTCTTGAATTACTTAGCTTGGTATTTCTGAATTTCATACATACATTTATCATGAAATACACGCTATGTAATTGATAATCTCAAACAATGATCATACATTGCATACTTGAACTGTTGATTATCACAGCCTTCTAAGAAAATAACTAAGTCTTCTATCAGAAAGCTAAGTTAGTTTCTAAGAAAGCAAAAGTGCATTCTGAATAAGTTATGAACTTACTCAGAAACACTTCTGAACTTAAGCAAAATTATTATCTTAAGACTTAAGTTGTTGTCATCAAAAAGGGGGAGATTGTAAGCTCCAGAACCCTTCTGAGAGAATTAAGCATAATTCTCTTAGAGTTATGAAAGTTTTAATGATAACAAGGTAAGCCATAAGTATAAAATTTTACTTAAGGTTTTGCTAATATGTGCGCTAAGTGTCTCAGAAAGCTTTAAATTATTGCAATACCATGAGCAAAGACCAAGACAAAACATCAAGTAGCCTTGAAATCAATTGATAAAATCATAGCGCCAAAGATATCAGAAAGGATGTCTCAGAAGCTCAGAAGGTGAAAACATGTTTCTGAGGAAAGAACACTGTCGCCTCAGAAAGCTCTCAGAAGACCTTGCGACTAGTAGTTCTCAGAAGGGTCTTCCCTCAGAAGGTTCGCCTCAGAAGTCCGTACAACTCTTAGAAGGTTGGACTCAGAAGCAACCAAGTGTCTGGACTCAAGGGAGCGCAAGCAGTCTCAGAAAGCTCGCTACAACTAGCCAAGGAAGTGGGAACACGCGCACTGTGCAGTTCTGAAAAGTTCCTCATTTTGCGCTGACTGTAGCAGGGAGCCGTTCTAAAAAGGACACAGCCACATAAGCAAAGTGAAAGCTTCTAATTTCGCGGCTCTTTGATGCCTATATATATGAGTTCAATTCCAGAGCAATGTGACGAAACTCTTGCGCTAAAATTCTTGATTAAACGTGCCAAAACTCTGTTGAATTGAAAATCATTTTGCGAAAACTTAGAACTTTCTCAGAAAGACAATTTTTACGAAATTGTTCTTCTAACTTTGCAAAATCTTCTAGTTCTGAATTGGTGTAAATTCTTACATTTGTAAGTTAATTCTAGAAGTCTACTAAGTGTAAAACTAGGTTTGTAACTTAGTCTTGGTAGTTGTTTTCGATCAAATCAAACCTTCGAAAAACGCTAAGTCCTTATTTGTGTGAAGGCAAGTTTAAGTCCTCTGGTGTTTGAGGCAAAGTTCGAAGTCCTTAAGTGTTTAAGGCAAGGAAGTCCTCGGTTGTGAGGCAAGGAAGTCCTTAAGTGTTTAAGGCAAGGAAGTCCTCTAGTGTGAGGCAAGGAAATCCACTTCGGGTTGTGAAGTGGTGGAAGTCCTTTACTTGGTAAAGGCAGTGTTGTCTGAGAAGGCACATTAAGAAGAATATCTAAGAACTCTCAACTGAAGGTTGAGGATTGGAGTAGGTTGGTTATAACCGAACCAGTATAAAATTCTTTGTGTTAAGCTTTTCTCCCTTGCTTTTTACTTGCATAAATTTTTGAGAAAAACTCTATCACGATTCTAATTGAGAGGTATCGTGAAAACCTTATTGATCAAAATCAGAAAGCTTTTAAGAAACTCAAACCTTAAGTCATTTTTTTAAAATCTCTCAGAAAGGAACTTTCTCAGAAAGAATAAGTTCTCAGAAACTTAATCTTCTCAGAAAGCATTTTCCGCTGCAAACTCTTAATCATACCTTCTGAGTAAAAACAACTTTCTAAGTAAAAGTTTTAACAAGCAATTTTTAAAACTTGCACGATTCAACCCCCCCTTCTCGTGCACACATACACTTTCAGAGAATTCAAGAGGATTCTGAAGAATCTCTTATGAGAACAAGCTGAGATGGATCAAGCTAATAAAAAGTCTGATTTATCATTCTTTACAATAGCTACAAAATTCTTTCAAAAAGAATTTACTGAAGATCTTGGGGTGCTCATCTCATTCTCATCAAGCAAACCAAATTGGAAGATAGTTGGCTGCATATCCTGGACCCATTGCAAATCACACATTCAGAAAGTGGTGAAGTCCTCTGAATGGAAATCCATCTATGGAGCTCTCTAAAGCTTCTACAAAAACTTCTGAGAAATCTAGCAAGATGAGAAAGCAACTAGGGGCAATTCCTGGAAAAAATTATTTCAAAGAAGACTCTGAATATTCCCCTCAAGAAACAAGTCTCAGAAAGTGAACTCAGAATCACTTTTGGCACCAGAAATCAAAATCCTCAAGGATCACATTCAATTCCAAAGTGAGGTATTTCTGAAACTAAAACATTATATGCAAATTGTTGTTGTGCGTGAAATATGTATGAACTATGTATATGCATATTTGATTTAATTGTGTGAAAACATTTTTCAAATTAAGTGCATTGCATAAACATGTCATCTGCATAAGCATATCCCTCTCACACCCTATCAAATCCTCTGAGAAGACCAACTCCAGAAGTCAACCTTTTCAAGCATTTGGTCAAACTCAGAAAGTAAATTATCGTGGGATAATTGCAACTCAGACTTATCCAAGATGGTCCAAGGGCTAGGAGGAAATACTGCTGACTCCTCTTCTGAGGAAGATGCAACAAGGTTCTGGGTGGAACATTGCACCCTAGACGCTGGAAGCTCAAGGAAGGAGCCCAAAAAGAAGCAACCTGAAGCTTCTGTGGCGAATCCTTCAGAAGCAACCACGACTGAGGTTGCTGGTGTGGATACTGAGTCTCTGACTCAGAAAATGGATGACATCCAGAAGGAAATTGATCAGCCTTCTGAGACTCAAGTTGCTGACCAAGCCATGCATCCTCCACCACTACCTTCTCCACCCATGTCTCAGGAAGGAGCTGAGAAAATTCAAGAAGAGGTACAACATCAACAAACTCCTCCCTCTTCATCTCAGAAAGGACCAACTTCTGATGCTGGTCATGTCTCTTCTGAGACCCCTAAAGAATATAAGGAAACTCGTGTCTCAACACACGTTGAAGTGCCAGGGACCACCGGCACTGGGCTCAGCTCAGAGGTGGGCACTGACGCTACCGTGGCTGCCGGCGTAGTAGCAGTTGAGGCATTTGTTGTCGGTAGTTTCTTAGAAGGGACTCAGACTGAGAAAGACTCTCAGAAGGAATCTGAGGTTCACATGGTTAATGTCACTCAGATCGCTCCTCTCTCCTTCAACAAATCGGGTCCCTCCTTCTCCATCATTGAGTCCATGATTGGAGCGGGCTTCGAATTTGGAAGTATGGTGCAATAGTCTAGCCCAGAATGAGAAACTCTTCATCAGAAAGCTTCTGCCAGCACTGTCATCAATATATTATCAGAACAGGCAACGATTCTCTTCCGAAAGTGGATTGCCACTTAAGGGCTTGAGAAACCATTTGGTAATGGGTCTTATGCTTCAGAATCGAACCCATACAAAATTTAACCTAGAGAAAATTAATTACCTTTTCCTTTGGGTAATTACTTTCTTCAACGGTCAAATTACCCCCTCTCTACTACTTGGTGACACTCAGAAGAGTGGCCCTTCCTAAGCTCATCATCTCATATATGATGGCTGCAGTGGCTAAGGGGAAGGAAAAGCATGGTGCCTTGCCTTATGGGATGGTTCTTACAAGAATCCTCAAGTATCTCAATTTCCCTTTTGAGAATGAGAGCTGTTTCCTCCCTTCTGGATGTGTCTTCACTCAGGTGTCCTTCAGGAAAATCACCAAAGGAAAGCAAGCGGGTTCTGAACCCAAAGAGAAAGCCAATGTCTCCTTGCCATCAAGGAAAAGACAGACTGCCACTGAGGTTTCTGAAGCTGAATCAGAATCCAAGAAGAAGCCTAGGCATTCTCAAGGAAAATTAGAGAAGAACCAGCTTGAGAAATCCACCTCAGAGAGCTCAGAACCAGAAAACACAGATCAGATTCTGGAGGATACTAACAGTGAGAAAACTGTGTCTTCAGAAAGCTCATCTAGCTCACATTCTGATAATGATACTCCTCCTCCAACAAGGCTAGAGAAAACTCCCTTACAAGAGGAAGCATCGGACTTCTCAAGCCTCAAAGGGTATTCATATCAGTGAACCATCTCAGGTTGAGACTAGTGAAAGAGAAAGTGAGGATAATGTGATATTCATGACTATCCTGAGGTTAAAGGCAGAGATAGCTGCAAAGAAATTGGCTGCACAGAAAAGAGCACAAGGAGCCACTAGCTCCAAAGGGAAAGATGTTGAGGTCTCTGAAGCTTATATTGTGATTGAGGATGCATCAGAAACTAGTGCTCCTCCCACTCAGTAATTTGGGTATACACAAGCTCCAGCACCCTCTCCTAACGATAATCTAGCCATGATTCCCTATGTTGAGAAACCACAGAATCTGTCAAGGGTCTCTGAAGAGGTTTCTCATTCAAAAGGCTTTACCTCTGAATCAGCAAGTGCCTTCCTCGGTGAAGAATTATGTGATCAAGACATAGAAGAATCTGAAGTTGTTTTGTCTCAGAAGACTTCAGCTTCTGAATCTGAACCAGAAAAGAATTCTGAGGAATTAAGTCCTGCAGCAGTTACTCAAGGAACTCAGGGGTTAATTTCTGAAGCACCTACTATCACTTCCTCCATCGATTTTCTAAGGATTGATTTGCTTCTGAGAAACCAAAGAGAAATGGCAACAAGGCAAAATAGGCTTGAGGCTGGAATTTTAGAAATCCGAAGCCAACTCAGAGAGCATAAAGCACCTCTGTTGAGAATTCTGGACGCTCTTGAGAAGAAACAAGGCTGAAGTTCTGCATTTTCTTGTCCTCTCTTTTTGATGATGCCAAAGGGGGAGAAAATGTAGGAAATATGGGTCGAAAGACTGCTGGTTTCTGAAGGAAACAGGGGGAGATAGAAGTGAGGGGGAGAGAAACTCTCAAGAAAAATCCTCATGCATACATAGCATTTACTGCATCTTTCTTTTATTTATGAATGTGCTAATGTATGTTAAATATAAGTCTGAATTATGAATACAAACTTTCTGGTATGAAATTCAAGTTTGATTATCAATGAATATATCTTGCAAGATTTAAGGAAAAACTTGCTTTATTCTCTAGCTTGTATTCTGTTGTAAATTAATCAATCTCTAAGTTATTTCCATAAATTTCCTCTTGAGAAATTGAATGAAATAACAGAAAGATAGATTAAATTGCACAAGGAACCTATAATTAAGCCTCTGATCTTAAAGAAAGGTTTCCTTCAAACGATTCTACAAAATATTTCCTAAATTGATTTGTCATCATCAAAAAGGGGGAGATTGTAAGCTCCAGCACCCTTCCAAGAAGTGCTAATGATTGGAAATCATTAAAGACTTGGTTTTGAGTGATAACAAATTAATACAAAGAAAATATTTTGTTAGAATAATTTAATGGGTGTTGATATGTGCAGTAAGAAAGCTATTTGATATAGCTAAAGCCATACGAAAGTTGGGATAACAAGCACCCAAAGCACATGGTTCTGGAAGAGCAAAATGAAGAAGAACAAAGCCTCTCAGAAGGATGTCAAGGCATGGGAAAACTCTTGAGAATGCGCCAAAGTATCAAGTATTTTCACATGAGAAGACTTGAGAAAGTCATCTCTGAAGATCGCACTAAAAGCCAAGGAAGAACTCTGATAATTTATTAGAAGAGTCTTCTAAGAAGATATGAGAAAGCTCTTTGAGAATTGCACTCAGAAACTACTCAGAAGGCTGCACAAGATTTTCCTCATAAAGGTTTCCTCTCAGAAGGACCTTCTCTCAGAAAGCCACCCTCACTCAGAAGATATGAGAACCTTCTGAAGAGAGCACTTCCAGAAGAATGGAGAAAGCGGTAATATCAGAACACTTCAAGAATAGGTTTTTGGAAGCTAAGAAGTTCAAGTTTCTGATAAAGAAACTGTTCATAAACCGAGAAGATATCAAGACCAAGAAGACTTCTCGAAAGCATCCTCCAAGAAGCCAAGAAAGTCTTCTAAGAAGACTAGAAAGTTTTTGAGAAAGCCGAGCTCCAGAAAGCAGTCCCAGAAGACAAAATGGAAGCATCGGATTCTGATAAGAATCATTCAGAAAGCACTTAAGGAAATCAAGATCTATATTTAAGTACTTTCTGAGGCAGCATAAGAGACTTTCTGAGTAAGTATCAGAAGATACACCTTCCGGAGAAAGTTCAGAAAGCCAGCATCTGAGAAGCTCTCAGAAGCTGTGAGCTTATGAGAAAGCTGTCCAAGAAGTTCCTTCAAGAAGCTGAGAAAAATCTACATCTGAGGAATCACCCTCTGATCTAATCAAGGCATCTTGAATGAGAAGATACATCATTAAGGAAGGAAGAAATTCTTTCAGAAACTTCTCATTGGGTTAGTCAAGACACATCAAGAAGATGCATCAGCCTTCTCATGAAGTGCTGACTTGGTTATGAGAAAGCAGTTTTCTCAGAAGGCTGAATAGAATTTGTGAGAAGCACAAATTCTCAGAAAGCAGTCCTCTCAGAAAGCTCTCAGAAGGCAGTACTCTCGGAAAGCTCTCACAAAGCAGTCCTCTCAGAAAGCTCTCAGAAGGCAGTACTCTCGGAAAGCTCTCAGAAGACAGTCCTCTCAGAAGACTCTCAGAAGACTCTCAGAAGGTAGTCTCTCAGAAGGACATATCAGAAAGTCTTGGGAACTGTGCACAACGGCTATAATCTGGAAAAGGCTATAAATAAGCTCCCAACAAGACACAAAGTGGGCTTGCACGTTGCTGCAATGCTGCCAAATTTCCTAGTGATGTTAGAACATTAATTCAACTTTATAACACATCACTAACAGCATCTAGGGTCACTCTAAGGAATTAAATCAAATCTTTTCTACTCATATTCCTTGAGAAACCCGAGATTCTGTAGAAGAGAAATTTTCTCTCAAAAGAAAATTTCTTGAAATCTTCTATTCTTATTCTTTCATTAGATAACATCCTTGTTGTTGCAAGCTTTGAATAGGAGTTGTTTAAGGATATCCTTTGTTCATTCAAAGTCTTTAAGCATTTGTTTGTAAGTGCTTTACGCACACACTTTTCAAACACAAATCTGTATTTATTTGTAAAAGTCTCACTCATGTGGAGTTGAGCAATTAGAGCCTGAAGAGGCTAGGAAAATAATACTTGTAAAAGTCTCATGGTAAATGAGCAAGTAGCCTGAAGAGGCCAATCAAAGAATACTAGTCTTGCTCATGGTGTTGAGTTAAGCAAGAGAAGCCAGAAGTGGCTTGATGAAAGAATACTAATCTCTTACTTATAAGAGTGGAGTAAAAAGTCCTTAATTGTTTAAGGCAAGGAAGTCCTCGTAATGAGGCAAGGAAATCCACTTTGGGTTGTGAAGTGGTGGAAGTCCTTTACGTGTTAAAGGCAAGGTTGCCTGGGAAGGCACAATAAGAAGAATATCCTGAGGGAGCCTGGGAAGGCTTCGATAGGAAAGAATATCCATGCTTAGCCTGGAAAGGCTTGTGGAAAGAATATTCACTGCAGAGCTTGAAGAGGCTAGAAGAAAGAATACTTGAGAGAGCCCGAGAAGGCTTGATAATATCTGTAACTTTGAAGAAAGTTAGTGGAACTCAAACAATTGTTTGAGAACTGGATGTAGGCATCATTGGCCGAACCAGTATAAAATTGTGTTCACTTTCTATACTTCTCTCTGAACTTTATTGCTAGTTTAATTTCTAGTTGCTTAATCTTTATCTTAATTCACACTCTATATAAAGTATAAGATGCATGATATTAACTAGCTTTTTCTATCAGAAAATTACATCAGAGAGAAAGACAACTTTTGAAGTGAAAACGTGCAAGAACATAATGAGTTCTTAGAGCAGATTTTCTATAAACCAGTCATCGTAATTCTTCATATACGGATTCGTTAACCGTTGGATCGAGCTGAAAATTTATGAGAATGTTAAGGACACATAGTTATAACATTTGAACGGTTGGATCTTTGATTCGATGACTGGGGTGAGAGATATTAATAACGTAATGAACCAGTACAAATTATGCTCTCACCAGAAAGTAATATCAGAAACTCCGTATGAGGGTTCTGAGGCTCTATGACCATTTCTCTCTGAACAAGAATGTGTTTCTGAAGTTTATAGTATATTATTATGTGCGTAGATATTATCTTGAATAAGTTCCTAATTCTTCATATTAGATAACTTATCTAGAAAGTGTCTCTATACATGGTTTCTAGTTGCTACAACTATGTTAATATCTCATGTATATCTTGAATATATTATCATGTTAATATAGTTATTATTATACTAACACTCTTTCATTATAACTACAAGTATTTACACTTGATAGTTATAATCTACAAGTTTCAGAAATCACCAAGAAGGTTGATCTTCTCAGAAAGCAAAGGTTCTGAGAAACCTTACTTTCTCAGAAGGACTCTCCGCTGCGACTCAGAAGGATACCCTTCTGAGAAGTGTTTTTGAAAGAAAGAGTTTTAGAAGAGTATTTTGAAAATCTTAGCACGATTCAACCCCCCCTTCTCGTGCTAACACACACCACCACATCATTGGGGTAAATTGAGGCTTTGTTCTTAATCTTGCATAAGTTTTCATTATCAAACCTTGGCATATAATTTGAGATCTTAAATTGTGTATTAAACCCTTTGTCTTGGCTTACTCGATTGAGTTAGGCTAATTCATTGGCATGTGTTTATGTATTAATTGATTAATTGATGCATGACATATCAGGAATTGGTAATGATTAATTAATTGGCTGAGTAGTCTCTTTAATTAGATTAATGTGATTGACTTTTAAGATTGTTGAAAACGAAACTAAAGGTGAGATCTCACTGATTCATCTTGTTCTAGGCAATTAACTCTTAGAATCACAATAATAGGGTTAGATATAACTCTGGCGTAATTAATCAACTCATGTATTCTTTTGTAGCCAATGATAATTGCCCTGATGAATGTTCTACCTCATAAATCACTGCTTTTTATTATTCAAATTTATTTCACTTGCATCCAAACAAAAACCCCCAACTTGTGACAACCCTCATATGACTAGTCTTGCGTATTACTCTCTTAGCCATTCCTTGTGAGAGATTTCCACTAAACTATATTAGGGGAATTTGATTTTAAAAATAATTAAATTTATGGGAGTCTCGACACCACCCATCAAATTTTTGGCGCCGTTGCCGGGGAATGGCGATGAAAGTAATCACTAGTTGTGTGATTTATGCATAGTGTACATAACCGTTTTCTTTTGTTTTTCTTTGTTCCTTTTAAAAATAAAAACAACAAAAAGATTTTCCTTTTATTTTGCATTTTATTTTTCGTTTTTGTATTTTTATTTGCTCTTCCCAGACTCGCTGTTTCAAGAATAGCTGAGTCTGCTGCTGTCATACGCGCTCCAGCGCCCATACAGTGCCCCAGCGCGCGACTACAAGGTTGCAGTTGCGCATGACTCGATCTCAACCGGATCCCCACCTTGCTATTTTTGATCCTGAAATTGAAAACACTTTGAGAAAAATAAGGCAAGCTAGGAGAGGGTTTACTGAGTCTCAAGGGCAACCAGAAGATCCACCGTTTGAAACGCTACTTTTCACTGGTCCTGAACTTTCTGATTTGTCTGTTAGTGTTTCAGGTCCGAATTCGATCATGGCAGACTATCAACCCACCCTGAAGGAACTTGCAGCTGCTGACCTCAGTCAACAACCCTTGGGCATTACCTACCCAAGGTTGGACACTGAGTTCAAGCTTAAGGGAGCTATTCTCCATTTGCTCCCTAAATTCCACGGATTGGCCGGAGAGGATCCACACCAGCACCTGAAAGAATTCCATGTGGTGTGTGAGACTCTCAAGCCAAGAGGAGTCAATGAGGAACACGTGAAGCTTCGGGCTTTTCCGTTCTCTCTGGACGGTCAAGCGAAGCAATGGTTCTTGAATCTGCCAAATGGAGCTGTCACCACATGGATTGGCATGAAGAAAATCTTTTTGGAGAAATTCTTCCCAGCCTCAAGGGCAGCAGCCATAAGGAAGGACATCAGTGGCATTCGCCAACTCCAAGGTTAGTCTCTCCATGAGTACTGGGAGAGATTCAAGAAACTAGTGGCAAGTTGTCCAACCCATAAGATCTCCGAGCAATTATTGATCCAGTATTATTATGATGGTCTGACGGGTATGGATCGTTGCATGATTGATGCCGCTAGTGGTGGTGCTCTGATGGACAAGACTCCGGTAGACGCGAGAATCATGTTCGAGAATATGGCTGTCAACTCACAGCAGTTTGGCACAAGGGCAACTGCCGTAACCAAAGGGTGGAAAGGCCATAAGACATAATAAGAGATAGAGTGATATGAGTTGAAATTCAGTAAAATGTCAGAGAACATAACATGATATTTGCCTAAGTTTCCCTATATGGCACAAGGGCTCTAGATGGCACGTAGAGCACACACGCGAAGGACATATTTATGTATAATGTATGTATGATGTAAAATGAACAAGAGACACTTAGGTAAGTCGTTCCGGGTAAGATGATTTTAGAACTTATAACTGAAATTGAATTCATTCATGCTACACCGATTTTATTAATTAACCCGGAGCGGCTCCCCTACTGAGTTACTTCCCAGTACTCACCCCACGTATTTCCCCCCATTTTAGATGATGAGATTCAACAGGACACATGAGTGGATGAGGAGCCCGCACAGCTTTAGACTTTGCAGTTTATTTATTTATTCTAGACTTATTAGTTTCCGCTTTTACGTTATGGATTATGTTTATTACGGATGTTAGCATTTATTTGTGTTTACTCTGAGTCCGGACATATGTTAGCCGACATTTACGTTTCAGTTTATGGATTTGTATTGTGGAGTCTCACGGGTCTCAGTTTTAGGCTCATGAGATGACACCTATTATTATTTACTTTCTTGATTGTATGTTTGAGGAGATTATGTATGATTTCTTTCATTTATTTTATGAGATATTATTCAGACCATATCGTGTGTCATATATTATCGTTATATTATACGCAATGCCCTTATGTTTATATTCCGCAAACGATTTTCGAAAAATTCTCCCATGTATTTTCCGCGTATACGTATTTCAAAACAAGTATAAGTATGATAACAGGAGGTAACCCTTATGAAATGGCCCTAAATGACTATAGCACTAAGGGCTATCTAGTAGGGTGTTACATTTTGGTATCAGAGCGGGTCCTTCCTTAAAGGGCTTGGGGTAATGGACCTGTTATGCTTTTGTTGCATGTCACGAGTTATGTCACGCGCATACCTCTTATGTGTATTAGTTAGTGTTGGGGTGCGTGACCGTACTGTTTGGTTGTCATAGTAACTGTGCATACATAACTGTAATGTGGAGCCTGATCAACTCGATATTTCTTGTTTGTGTGCACAGGGACATGGCACCTCACAGACGTACTAGAGACAATCCGGAGACGGAGCACCCTGAAGAGAATGGGCAGAGTAGCGGGGTTTCAGCTGAAGCATTCATGGTGATGGCTAGGGCCATGAACCGCATGGTGGACCACATGACTCAGCAGCAGCGCGTAGTGCCGCCATCAACGGGTAATGGTACAGGCAACACCTATTTTGCTGACTTCAAGAGGGCTAACCCTTCTCCCTTTCACGGCACTAGCAATCCTTCTAAGGCCGAGAATTGGTTGAGAGGCATTGAGGACATCTTCACAGTGGTTTCATGCACTGAGATTCAGAATACTCAGCTGGCTACATTCATGCTTTAGATGGAGGCACGCTCCTGGTAGGCTGACGCTCGTCGCGCTTCTGATGCGGCGGGTATTCCTATCACATGGGACATGTTTAAGGACATGTTCTATGAGAAGTATTTCCCTGAGTCAGTCCGTCAGGATAAGGAGCTGGAGTTTCTGAGCCTTCGCCAAGGCACTATGACCATACCAGAATATACTGCCATGTTCGAGGAGCTCATCCGATTCTCAGAGATCTACCAGGAGAACCCCAAGGAGACTTGGAAGTGCATCAAGTACTGCTCCGGGCTGAACCAGAACATTCTGAGGATGGTGAAGCACATGAAGATCAAGGAATACAACGAGATAGTGGACACATGCATGATAGTGGAGGAGACGAGCCGTCCAGTGGCTCCTCTCAAGGTTAAGGTTCCGGGGAAGGGCACGACGCCACAGCAATCCAACCGCTGTGCTCGCTTCCAGCCTTACGGACAGCCCTGTAAGTCTCAGCCTCAGCCCCGGCCACTACAGCAGCAGAGGCCGCAGCAGCAGCAGCAGCCAGCAGCGGCACCCAGAGCAGTGCCCACTCCACCTCCATGTGCCACTTGTGGCAAACCTCATGGCGGTCAGTGCAGAGCTGGTCAGAGCGTGTGCTTCCGATGTGGCATGCTAGACCACTACGCTAGGGAGTGCCCAGCTGGAGGATCTCGGCCTTCTTCCTCTCACAGGCCACAGCACCAGGGCAGGGTTTTTACGGTCACAGCGGAGGGCGCAGAGCGGTCGGACGATCTCATTTAGGGTATGTGTTTAATTTCTTGAAAATCCTTAGTTGTACTATATGATTCTGGTGCTACGCATTCATTCATATCACATGATCATGCTAGGAGCCTAGGTTTGCATATGTCAGAGTTACCCTATGACATGCTAGTATCTACCCCTATAGCTGCACCCCTTAAGACATGTTTAGTTTGCATGAGATGTAGGTTTCATATAGATAATAGAGCATTCATTTTTTATCTCATCTGCTTGCCCATGACAGATCTAGGCATTATCTTAGGCATGGATTGGTTGTCCGCCAATCGAGTCTTGCTTTATTGCCATCAAAATTTGTGATCTTTCCTTCTGTTCACTCTGCATTAGTCACACCTGTAGAGCTGTACGTTAGTGCCATTAGGCTTAACTGTTGTAGGGTTTCGAGTGATGCTTACATGTTTCTCGCCGCTAGTGAGGTTGTAAAGGGTCAGGTGTTGAGTGAGCTTCCCGTAGTGAGAGATTACCCAGAGGTTTTCCCTGAGGACATACCAGAGTTTCCCCCAGCCAGAGAGGTTGAGTTTGCCATAGACCTGATACCCAGGACGGGACCCATATCCATAGAACCCTATAGGATGGCCCCCGGAGAGTTGGCGGAGCTTAAGAACCAGTTGGAGGAGCTGTTGGAGAAGAGGTTTGTTAGACCTAGTGTATCACCTTGGGGAGCGCGGTGTTGTTCGTGAAGAAGAAGGACGAGAGCATGAGGTTGTGCATAGACTACAGGCAGCTGAACAAAGTGACCATCAAGAACAAGTACCCGCTGCATAGGATAGACGATTTGATGGACCACCTGAGAGGTTCCCAGGTGTTTTCGAAGATAGATTTGAGGTCAGGGTACCATCAGATTCGTGTGAGGGATGAGGATATCCCGAAGACGACTTTCAGGACTCGTTATGGTCACTACGAGTTCACGGTCATGTCCTTTGGGCTGACTAATGCTCCTGCGGTGTTCATGGACTACATGAACAAGATCTTTAGACCCTATTTGGATAGGTTCATTGTTGTCTTCATTGACGACATTCTGATCTATTCGAAGACGCGAAAGGAGCATGAGAGCCACTTGAAGGTGGTGCTGGAGGTGCTGAAGGAGAAGAAGCTGTTCGCGAAGCTGTCGGAGTGTGAATTCTAGATGGAGGAGGTGAAGTTCTTGGGGCACGTTGTGTCGAAGGGAGGCATCTCCGTGGACCCTAGTAAGATAGAGGCTGTGATGAGCTGGGAGCGACCTACTACGATGACTGAGATTCGGAGCTTCCTTGGGCTAGCCGGATATTACCGTAGGTTCATTTCGAACTTCTCCCAGATAACATTACCCTTGACGAAGCTTACTAGGAAGAATGCTGCTTTCGTCTGGTCGTAGGAGTGCGAGAGTAGTTTCACGGAGTTGAAGAGTAGGTTGACCTCGACTCCAGTGCTTACACTACCAGACCCCAGTGAGCCCTTTGAGGTTTACTGTGATGCTTCAGGAAAGGGGTTGGGTTGCGTGCTAATGCAGCATCGCAGCGTTGTGGCATATGCTTCACGGTAGTTGAAGCCACCCGAGCTTAATTACCCAACTCATGACTTGGAGCTTGCGGCAGTGGTGTTTGCTCTGAAGATGTATGTGGAGACATTACATGTATGTATGTGGAGACATTACATGTATGGGGTCAGGTTGAGGTGTTCTCTGATCATAAGAGTCTCAAGTATCTGTTTGATCAGAAGGAGCTGAATATGAGGCAAAGGCGCTGGATGGAGTTCCTGAAGGATTATTATTTTGAGCTGAACTACCATCCAGGGAAGGCGAATGTGGTTGCGGGCGCGTTGAGTCGTAGGACGGTGAGCGTAGCCCACATGATGGTCAGAGAGGTCCAGCTGATAAAGCAGTTTAGGAACCTGGACCTATGAGTTACCCTTACCCCCACTAGTGTGAGAGTGAGCCATCTTCAGGTGTCGAGTGTTTTTCTGAGGGAGATAACGAGGCACAGTAGGAGGACGAGGAGTTCGGGAAGGTGTTGAAGGCTGTTTGCGAGGGAAGGTTGCAGGGTTTTGCGGTGGACGGAGATGGCTTATGGAGGTTTGAGGGGCGAGTGTGCGTTCCTGCGAGTGGTGACCTTCGGAGAGCGATTCTGGAGGAGGCTCACAAGAGCCATTTCACCATTCATCCTGGGATAGATAAGATGTACTATGATTTGAGGAAGATGTTCTGGTGGCAAGGACTGAAGAGAGACGTAGCTGCTTGGGTTAGTAACTGTCTGGTGTGTCAGAAGGTGAAGGCGGAGCATAGAAGGATGCCTGGACTGCTACAGCCGTTGAGTGTGCTTGAGTGGAAGTGGGAGAGCATATCCATGGACTTCGTGTCTGGGTTGCCGAGGACTCAGGCAGGACACGACGCTGTGTGAGTTATCGTGGATCGGCTGACCAAGTCGGTTCACTTTCAGGCGATTAAGATGACCTACCCCCTAGAGAGGTTAGCTAAGATATATGTTCGGGAGGTAGTGAAGCTGCATGGTGTGCCGAAGACGATAGTCTCAGATCGTGATCCGAGGTTCACGTCTCGTTTCTGGAGAGCTTTCTAGAAAGCGCTCGGTTCGGAGGTGAGCATGAGCACGGCATATCACCCACAGACGGATGGTCAGTCTGAAAGGACTATTCAGACTCTAGAGGACATGTTGAGGGCATGTGTGCTGGATGGTCTTGGAAGTTGGGATAAGTTGCTGCCCTTGATAGAGTTCTCCTACAACAACAGCTACCAAGCGAGTATAGGAATGGCGCATTTCGAGGCTTTGTATGGGAGGAAGTGCAGATCACCCCTATGTTGGCATGACCCAGGTGAGGCGAGTGTTCTAGGACCCGACCTTGTGAGGGAGACGACTGAGCAGGTGAAGAGAATTAGGGAGAGGATGCTCGCGGCCCAGAGCCACTAGAAGAGCTATGCCGATCAGAGGAGACGACCCTTAGAGTTCTCAGTAGGCGAGCATGTTTTTCTGCGAGTTACCCCTACGACAAGTATAGGACGAGCCATGAAAGTTAGGAAGCTTAGCCCTAGGTACCTTGGTCCCTTCGAGGTCTTGAGTCGTTGACAACGTGGTTTTTGCCAATATTTTATGCCCTTAATTTGGATGATTGTATGCATTTCTTTGCTCTATTTTAGCCTTTTATTGTATTTAATACAATTTGGAATTTATTGGGACTTAATGGAAATAAAGGCTAAAGTAATAAGTTTTATGATGTTTTTGCAATTCAAGGATGACCTTTGCACTTGATCTTGGGTATTTTATATTTTTGGTGCAGGTCATAGGAATAATTGGAGCAGCAGACATCAGGAACTGAGCAAGAAGTGGAGCAGTGGAATTCAGGACTAGCATCGAGCGCCCCAGCGCCCAAACCCTACTAAAATTCATCACGTGCACAGCACTGGCGCCCTAGCGAGCTATAAGCTCCCCAGCGCCGCGCCGCAATTCTGTTACAGCAGAGACCTATCTGCAAGGCCGAGCTGGGGGCCCAATTAGCTAGGGTTTGGAGGCTGCTCACTCTATTTAAAGAAGGCTAATGCATCAGAAAAGACATCACTCACCTACCATCACTTTTACATCTTTTAAATTCATACTCTTTTCTTTTCCTAGTTTCTTACTTTCAACCCTAGGCTTTTTAGTTAGAGTTTATTTTCTCCATTAGGATTCCATCTTCTTTTTCTAGTTAGCTCTAGCTTCCTCCATTGTATTTCCAACTTTATTCGTTAAGCCCTTTGGGTTTTGTAAGTTACTTCTTTTAATTAATTCAGTTATTCATTTTTCCATCTTTCCAAATTGCATTTATTTTCTTTACTTTTCTCTTTATTGTTCAAGTCAAGTTATTTTCTTCTATTACAAACTTATTTTAATCCAATTTATTTTCTGCCCTTATATTTCCTCCATGAGTAACTAAGTCTCTTGGTGGTTTATGAGGTTATGAACATCATTGGGGTAAATTGAGGCTTTGTTCTTAATCTTGCATAAGTTTTCATTATCAACCCTTGGCATATAATTTGAGATCTTAAATTGTGTGTTAAACCTTTGTCTTGGCTTACTCGATTGAGTTAGGCTAATTCATTGACATGTGTTTATGTGTTAATTGATTAATTGATGCATGACATATCAGGAATTGGTAATGATTAATTAATTGGCTGATTAGTCTCTTTAATTAGATTAATGTGATTGATTTTAAAGATTGTTGAAAACGAAACTAAATGTGAGATCTCACTGATTAATCTTGTTCTAGGCAATCAATCCTTAGAATCACAACAATAGGGTTAGATCTAACTCTGGCGTAATTAATCAATTCATGCATTCTTTTGTAGCCAATGATAAACGCCCTGATGAATGTTCTACCTCATAAACCACTGCTTTTTATCATTCCTATTTTATTCCAAGTTATTTTTCTTGCAAACAAAAACCCCCCAATTTGTGACAACCCTCATTCGACTAGTCTTGTGTATTACTTCCTTAGCCATTCCTTGTGAGAGACGACCCTGGTTTCCACTAAACTATATTAGGGGAACTTGGTTTATAAATAATTAAATTTATGGGAGTTGCGACGCTCACCCATCAGTCGTGTTGGGCCAGTCGCTTACCGAGTGGCTTTACCTCCCAGTCTTTCAAACTTGCATGATGTCTTCCATGTTTCTCAGTTGAGGAAGTACATCTCCGATCCTAGTCATGTCTTAGAGTCGGAAAATGTACAACTAAGGGATGATTTGTGTTTTGAGTTTCCCCCTATGAGTATCATTGACCGCAACGTAAAGAGGTTAAGATGGAAGGATGTGCCTTTGGTCAAGGTGGCTTGGGGCGGAGGTCGGTTAGGAGACTTCACATGGGAATTGGAGGACGAGATGCGTCGCCAGTTTCCATCTTTTTTTACAGGTACGAATTTCGAGGACGAAATTCTTTTAAGGGGGGGAGAAATGTAACACCCCGATCTTTATTAAGTCCTAATTAAAGGAAATTAAGGGTAATGGACTTTAATTGGAACTTAATTGGGTTTGAGCGAACATGTTTCCCCTAGATTAAAGTATCCATGTTATGTGTTTTGATGAGTGTTCATGTGTGTTTTGATGTTATGATAAGTTGCTATGTATGTATGTATGTATGTTATTGTATGAGTTGAGAAGCTTTAGAAGTGTGTTGGGGCATTTTCCAGGCCCAGTAATCGATTACAGCTCCTTGGTAATCGATTACAGCAAGTCGAGTGATAGAGCATAAATTTTAGTGATTAATCCCCTTTGTATGCATGCCAATTAACCACTGTTGAGCCTAATTGACCACTTTTGCATCATATTTGACATTTGGAACTTAATTTGGAGCTTTGTGCATTTTTCCAGCATTTTGTTCTTTTCAACACTGTTCTGTAATTGGCTTATAACCTGAGTTCTAGAAACTGGAATTTGGTGTTCTTTGTCTTGTTGGAAAGATTAGACACAGGTCTACAACTTCCATGAAGAACACGAAAGCTGATTCAAAGCATAAAGACTTCAAATTGGAGCTTCAAGTGGAGTCAAGCTTGCTGCAGAATTCTGGAGCAACATTCCTGAGCAGCCAGTGTTGCAGAGGCTGGAACTGGAGCTACAGATGTTGGAATCACTTGATTTTAGTGGCATTGTAAAGCTAAGAGACACAAGGATTCATTTCATCTTCAGAGATCAAAAGCAATTGAGGTCACTAAGAAGCTCATAAGTGGACTCAAAGTTAATGAAGCGTCTATGATAGTATTCTGGAGCAGCACTCAGTGTTTTTGCAATATCTAGATCTACACTTGCTGGAATTGGATGATTTTTGTGGATATAGAAAGCTGAGACATAGAGCCACAACGTTTCTTCAGAGATTGAGGCCAAAAGAGTTCATTAAAGGCTTCAAAAACTAGCTGCAACATTTCGGGCAGAAACTACACATTGCTGAGTTGTCTTAGTTATGACATTTTGTGCAAGTTCCAATTTACCCTTGTCCTATATGTTTGTAAAGGTTTAGTGCATGAGCTTTTTAGTAATTTCAATTTGCTTTTATGTCTATATAAATCCCATATCAGATATGGGAATTGGACACACTTTCTTTTAGTCATTTTTATTAGGTTTTTAGATTAGAATTTTAGAGAGAGAAGCTCTTCCTTCTCTCTAAGTTTTCTTTACATTTCTCTCTACATATTTCATACACTTTACATACAATTCTCCAAGTTCAATTTAATTTCTATTTTCATTTCCATCTTTGCTATTGCTTTAATTTCTTGTTTCTTACTTGCTTTAATTATGGTTGAATAGTTTCTTGGTTCTTGGTGTTGGGTAATGCTAAGATCATATTTTCTCTTGAAACCCATTACTTGTCTCTTGCTCTAGCTTCCTTATTTCTTGGTTCCAAATGCAATTGATGTTAGTTTGTGTGGATTCATACTTGCTAATTTTAATTGTATATCTTGAATGCATTTTAGTTTCTTGATTGAGAGATTATTGTGTATTTGAGTATTTTTGCATATTGAGTGAGGATTATCATTTGATGCCCATTAGCTAGGAGATTAGAAATAATTCTTGATTGAGAATTGTACTTGCATGTGTCTAAGTTAGTTTTGCTAATTTGGTTTGGATTCAAGTCTTTTTGGTAGAGTAATTTCTATGCATGTGTAAGTTGCTTGCAAGGTGTTTGATAAAATGCTTAAGTGGGTTTAGGATGGGGAAAATATGGTTTGATGCATGTCCCAACACCAAGACTCTTTTACATTGTTATTTCCTTTCAATTTCATAGCTTTATTTACTTCTTACACAATCCCAACATTACATATACTATACATATTAGATCAATGAGATAAGCCTCCTTGAGAGACGACTTGGGTTGACTAGCTATACTACTATAGTTATTCAATTCAATCCCTTTTTCTTGGGAAAACTCTTTTTGTTCTTTAAATTCTAAATTGATTGTAGTTAAAAGAAGTAACGACGCTTTTAGCTACATCATCGAGTTTCATATTTGGTATTTTTCAGAGGCCTGTAATCGATTACAGAACCGTGTAATCGATTACGGTAATTGATTACGAGTTCGATATAATCGATTACCACGTGCGCAAAATGTGTTTTCGGATGTTTTAAGTGACGGACAGGCCCCACGATGATTCTTAACCCTATTAGCGCAGTATATATGAAAGTAAACCTTATTTTCCACCTCATTTGATCAGAAAACTCTCTCTCATCATCCCAGAGCCTCCATAGCTTTTTCTCTCAAAAGTTCTCAAAGCCATAGCCACTCCACGTCAAGAAACACCCACAAATACTCACCCAATCCCAAAAATAATTATATATTCTTGAACCTCTCACCGAGCCGGACGTTCTACTGGTGGTTTTTCTTCGGAAAAGGTCATCGTTGGAGTCGGGCCGTTCGTAAAGCTAGGGTTTCATCTAGAACAAGGATTGTATTCAAGAGGTAGGGGTTAGGCATTCTAAATGTTATGTAATTGCATGATTGTTGATAAATTAATGAAGTTTTGAATGTTGTTCGTTGTTTTTCCCATTAGGGTTCATGAAAGGGTTGATTTATGAAATTGGTTTTGAAAAAGAAAAGGGTTTTATGAATTGAGAAGTGTTTAAAAGTATTTTTATGTTTGATAATGGTATGGCAATGTTTTCTATCGACTGGGACGATGTTGGATTCATGTTTTGGCCAATGGCTATTGAAAATCGTGTTTTTGGAACTCTAGAATCGTATTTCACGACTTCGTAATCGATTACACGGGTTCGTAATCGATTACGGTGTCTGAATTTCCAATCGCGAGAAAACACTGCTCTTTGTTAATCGATTACAGAACTGCGTAATGTAACACCCCGATTTTCATTAAGTCCTAATCGAGGGAAATTAAGGGTAATTGACCTTGGTTAGAATTTAATTAAGTTTGGGTGGATAAGTTTCTTCTAGTAAACCATTATGTGTTTTGTGATCTAAGTGTATGTATAAGTGTTATACGATCTATGTGTGTTTATTACATGTTATGTGGCTTAAGCGTATGGATATGTGGATGCATTGTATATTATGTGATTTATGTGTTTATGCGTATGTTTTTTATGATGGTTGAGGTTAGGGGTGGTATGTAGAGGTTATAGCACGAGTCAGGACGTTTTAGAAGTGTTTTGGGGCTATTTTGCAGCCCAGTAATCGATTACTGAAGGCTGGTAATCGATTACAGATTCGTGGCAATCGATTACAGACTGTGCAGTAAGGGTTTTTAGTGCGTTTGAAGTTACGTATGGGCCCCATGATGACTCTAAACCATATATAACCGAGCCACCACGTGAGAAACCCTAATCCTCACTTCAGAAACACTCCAAACACTCTCTCTAATCCTTGTGCCTCCATTGTTCTTCCTCTCTCTCAAGAACTCAAAGCCATAACCATTCCAAACCACGAAACTCACATCAAATCTTGCCCGTTCACGAAACCGATCACATATTTGTAATCCTCACACCAAGATACACCCTTCTACCGATTACAACTCAGCAATAGGATTCGTATTCATCACCGCACCATTCGTGGGTCTAGAGAGAGAAAGTTAGAACGAGGGTTTCACTGAGAAATGATTGTCTCTACGCTTTTATTTGAATTTCTTCAAGAGGTAGGGGTTCTAGGAATTCTCTATTCTCTGTAATTCCATGCATGAAGGTGTGTATTTGATGAGACTATTGTTGTTGTTCATTTTTCCCATTAGGGTTCATGAAAGGGTTGATTTATGAAATTGATTTTGAAAAAGAAAGGGGTTTTACGAATTGAAAAGTGTTTTAAATGTATTTTCATGTTTGATGTTGGTATGGCAATGTTTCCTATCGATTGGGACGATGTTAGATTCATATTTTGGCCAATGGCTATTGAAAGTCGTGTTTTTGGAACTCTAGGATCACATTTCACGACTTCGTAATCGATTACACGGGTTCGTAATCGATTACGATGTCTGAATTTCCAATCGCGAGAAAACATGGCTCTATGGTAATCGATTACAAGGTTTGTGTAATCGATTACAGCCCCGTTGTAATCGATTACAGCACTGCAGATTTTACGAAAATTAACTGTTTTGACCCTTTATGTACCCTAATTCGTTCTACGACTTGTATAAATGTTATATATGATTTATGCATGATTTATATATGATTATATGAGCTATAAAATATGTTTATATGTATTTATAATATAAAAGTATGATTATATGATAATGCATGTTACATATTATTCATGTATGTTCATTATGTAATGTTACGAGTTGTATGTATGTTTAATTGCTATGATGTATATATAATTATTGTATGAGATGTTTATGATGAATGATTACATGATGAATATGCTATGTAATGATATATATTATGATGAAATGCTCTGAATGAATTAACTCTGTCATCCGGTAAAGGTTAAAAGATGTTCTGAAAGATACTCTGATGCTCTGAAATATCTCTGTTAACTCTGAAAGATTTGTGATAATTAAAAGACGTTCTGAAAGATCTTTGATACTCTGATAGATTAAAACACCTTGTAGCCTTCAGCTTGTGATGAGTGTTGTGGGGAGGGGTGGCATCCTCGGCTGCAACTCCTTCACTTGAGGAAGGTGAACTGTACCCCCTCTTCCCCGTATGTTTTAGGATGAGCTCATGCCTAGGGGCCGGATTGTAGGAGTAAGGATGGGAGGGAGGCTTTGCCATGTCTGACAGATTCAAAGTAAAAGTTAATGATAAGATGCTCTGAATAAAAGTTCTGATATATGTTCCGTTATGTTCTGTTGATGTTTAGAAGCACATAACGCACTACACAAAGACCTTTAATTATGATATGTTATATGAATTAATAAAATGGACAAGATGCACTTAGGTAAGACGTTCTGGGGAAAGATTGATTTTCAACTTATATCCGAATTAAACTCATTCATGCTTCACTTATTTTATAATTAAACCCGGGGCGGCTTCCTCTACTAAGTCACTTCCCAGTGCTCACCCTATGTTTTTCCCACCTTTTAGAGGAGCAGGCAGAGCAGGATGTTGGAGCACACGAGGAGCCCGTGCAGACTTAGTTTATGATATAGTTCCTTAGATATCAGAGACATGTTTTATTTCCTTATCAAATGTTATGAGTTTTATGCTTCCGCTACATTTATTTATTTATTATGTTTTCCGAGTCCGGACCTTTGTTAGCCGATAGCTATTTATTTACTTGTATTTATGGTGGAATCTCATAGGTCACAGTTTTTGGCTTATGGGGTGAGACCTAGTATTTATTTCATGTTTGTTACTTGATGGGAGTTATTTATATGATGAAGTATTTTTAGTAGATGTTTGTATCGCTTATTATTATCGTTGTATTTATGCACAAGACCCTTATTTTCTATACCGCAAACAATTTACGAAAATTTACTCCCGCCTATTTTCCGCGTATTATATTTTAAATATAATGATAAAACATGATAACAGGAGGTAACCCTTATGAAATGGCCTAAAATGACTTAAGCGTTAAGGGCTATCTAGTAGGGTGTTACACGTAATCGATTACAGTAATCGATTACCAGCCCGTGTAATCGATTACGACAGTGCTGTTAGTGCGAAAATGAACTATTTTGACCCTTTATGCACCCTAATGCGTTCTACAACTAGTATGGATGTTATGTATGAGTTAACTATGATTTGTATGCAAGTTTAAATGCTGATTGGATGATGATGTGTTGATATGTTATGCTACATGAGATAAATGATGATAATATATGTTTATGTGAACTATGTGATGCATGTATATGTTATGTGTGTGAACTGAGACGTCACCGGGTGGTGCACGTATGTTGTCAAGACGTCACCGGGTGGCGCGTAGGTAATAAAGACGTCACTGGGTAGCGCAAAGATACATAGTAGCCTTCGGCTTGTGATTGAGAGGCTGTAGGAGGGGGTTGGCATCCTCGGCGCTACAGGTCCTTCACTTGCAGTTGGTGAATATCCCCCTTTTCCCCATTTCGTTAGGATGAGCTCACGCCTAGGGGTCGGTGCAGCGGAGGTTACCGAAGGGTGGATAGGCCATAAGACATAATGAGAGATAGAGTAATATGAGTTGAAATTCAGTAAAATGTCAGAGAACATAGCATGATATTTGCCTAAGTTTCCTTATATGACTAGATGGCACGTAGAGCACACACGCGAAAGACATATTTATGTATAATGTATGTATGATGTAAAATGAACAAGAGACACTTAGGTAAGTCGTTCCGGGAAAGATGATTTTAGAACTTATAACTGAAATTGAATTCATTCATGCTACACCGATTTTATTAATAAACCCGGAGCGGCTCCCCTACTGAGTTACTTCCCAGTACTCACCCCACGTTTTTACCCCCATTTTAGATTATGAGATTCAGCAGGACACAGGAGCAGATGAGGAGCCCGCACAACTTTAGACTTTGCAGTTTATTTATTTATTTATTTATTTATTCTAGACTTATCAGTTTCCGCTTTTACGTTATGGATTATGTTTATTACGGATGTTAGCATTTATCTGTGTTTACTCTGAGTCCGGACATATCTAAGCCGACATTTATGTTTCAGTTTTATGGATTTGTATTGTGGAGTCTCATGGGTCTCAGTTTTAGGCTCATGAGATGACACCTATTATTATTTACTTTCTTGATTGTATGTTTTGGGAGATTGTGTTTGTTTTCTTTCATTTATTTTATGAGATATTATTCAAACCATATCGTGTGTCATATATTATCATTATATTATACGCAATGCCCTTATGTTTATATTCCGCAAACGATTTTCGAAAAATTCTCCCATGTATTTTCTGCGTATACGTATTTCAAAACAAGTATAAGTATGATAACAGGAGGTAACCCTTATGTAATGGCCCTAAATGACTATAGCACTAAGAGCTATCTAGTAGGGTGTTACAATTTGACCTCATAATGTTTTAGCATCAACTAAAATCGTTGAAGCAAGAAGGACCTCACGTTAAAGGATCCAACAAAGCTCGCCTATTCAAAAATTAAAAAACAAAAAGCTCGTTAGACCAAAAACTCAAGAAACGTTCTAGGCAAAAGTTAGAGCAAAAAAAAAAAAGGCTCGCTAGACGAAAAGTTATGATTATTAGTCTACGCAAAACTTAGAGCCATAAAAAGCAAGCTGGATTGAAAACCCAGAAGGGCGATCTAGCAGAGGATTTCAAACGATGTCGAACTGGGCAAATTGAGGTTCATGACAGAAGAAAAGACATCATTATAGAAGATCAAGAATCAACAAATCAATGGCAGTTCATAGAATAACAAGTATATCATCATAGTCAAGAGATTGATAAATGGGTACTCAAATAAAATCTGCATCATACATAACAAACCCTAACTCATTCTTCTTCTCTCATACATTTCTAAATCCAAACCCTTCATTCTACCATTTGTTTCACACCTCCCAACATCTTCCATCACACATCCCTCATAACAAAACCTAATTCTTATCCTCTTATATTCTTCTTCTCTCATCCATTTCTAAATCCAAGCACTTCATTTTACCATATGTTTCACACCTCCCATTATCTTCTATCACACACCCCTCATAAAAAACCCTAACTCTCATTCTCCTAAATTCATCATCCTACCATTTATTTCACACCCCGCAGTATCTTCCATCACACATCCCTCATAACAAACCCTAACTCCAGATTCTTCTTCTCTCACACATTTCTAAACCCAAACCCTTTATTCTCCCATTTGTTTCACACCTCCCATGATCTTCCACCACTAAACAACTCATCATTCTTAAGCATGCATAATCATCAACTAAATCAAGTCAAAATCAGATCCAGAAGCTCGCTAGATCGAAAACCCAAAAGGGCGGTCTAGGCAAAATTTAGAGCACAAAATAAAAAGCTCGCTAGATCAAAAACTTGAAAAGGCGATCTAGGCAAAAATCAGAGCGAAAAATGCTAAAAAATGCTTGCTTATCACATACCACAAAAGTTGACCTCGGAAAGACTAAAGATTCTAAGCAAAGTCAAGGCTATGAAAAGAAGACAGAGACAATGACATACCAAATAAAAGAAACTCACTTGCTAAGAGAATCAAAAAGGAGAAAGAGCAGCAACAAAGCAGCACCCTTGGGCCGCCCACCACCGTCGATGGCTTGTCATCACTGCGATGCACAACCACTTCTCCACCTCGGTCGTCATCATCATCAAGCCTCCGATTAGCAATAACTACGACAGGAAGACAATAACAACAATAGCAGCAGTCGCGACCAACTCTAGAGGTGAATTAGATCTGCAGCGTATTCCTCCATTGGATCCCGTTCAAGCTCCGCCTTCTATGGCGCCTCGCGTCCCGCTGGCCGCCACCGCGAGGAGCTCTGTTCCAAGCCACAAGCTCCTATTTCTCTCTCTGCAGTTCTCGGCTCTCTCTCTCACATCACTGCTCGATCCCACACCACCCACACCCATCACCTCCGTTCATCGCGACCGCTATCATCCACCCATATCCAATCACCAACAACCATCAAAGGGATCGAGCTCTCAGCACAAAATGTCTTGGATCAATAAAAAAAAAATCTAAAAGAACAATGATTAAAGACCACGAACTGGGGCATTTCTTTTCAGTTTTATAACATATCATCCCTCATGAGGGCATCTAGATTACACGCATCATACACAACCTATTCATGCAACTGAGGCAAAATTTGTCTTGTCTCTAATGCATATTACCACATACATCATTCATATATACTGGGGCAATTTTTGTCGTGTCTCCAGTATCAATGCACATCACACCCATGTTACACACATCATGCATCAACGCATTCATCAAAACTGGGGCAATTTGAGATATGGCTTACTTCGTTTAAGCAAGCTACACGTCAGTTAAAATCATCTCATGCCCTTTAGTCATGCCTTACAAGCATCATTTGCATAGCTTGCAAGGAGACCAAGATAATTTTTCAGCATTATCATGACCACATTCAACACATATCACATGCAACGTCTTTACAAAGAGCTTTTAGTTCCTCAACAAGTAGACAACTTCACATTTCTCAGCATCAACCTTACATTCCTTTGTCTCTTTTACTTTTCCTGGCTCGACGTTACTTTTCCTGCATCGACGTTACTTTTCCTTCCTCGACGTTACTTCCTGCCTCGACGTTACTTTCCTGCCTCGACGTTATTTTTCCTGCATCGACGTTACTTTTCTGCCTCGACGTTACTTTTCCTGCCTCGACGTTACTCTTCCCGCCTCGACGTTACTCTTCCTGCCTCGACGTTACTCTCCTGCCTCGACGTTACTTTTCCTGCCTCGTCGTTACTTTTCTTGCCTCGACGTTACTTCTTCCTGCCTCGACGTTACTACTTCCTGCCTCGACGTTACTTTTTCCTGCCTCGACGTTATCTTTTCCTGCCTCGACATTTTTTTTTTGCCTCAACATTTTTTTTCCTGCCCCAATGTTTTTCCTTTCGACTTATTTTAAGCATCAACCGTAAGTCTTCACACACACACACATTGCAAGCATCTATTGCCACAAACATTCCTTTCAACAACAAGCTTTTTTTTTTCAACAACAAGCCTTTCTTTCAACAACAAGCATTTTCTTTCATTAAACAAGTTTTTTTTTTCAACAACAAGCATTTCTTTCAATAAACAAGCATTTCTTTCAACAACAAACATTTCTTTCCACAACAAGCATTTCTTTCAAATAACAAGCTTTTCTTTCAGCAACAAGATTTTCCCTTAGCAAACTGCATTTATTTTCAGCATGTCTATTAAATTCCATCATCAAATTTGGACAAAATACGTGTTTATATCTTTACTTGTCCTTTACTAATTTAAAAGGTACAACTTTTCAAATTAGTAACGAACAAGTAAAGAGGGGCAACTATAAACACCGTATTTTGTCCGGATTTTGATAAAAAAATAGAAAAAGCACAAAAAATAGAAAAATAAAAAAATCAAAATAAAAATTGCAATTAGATCAAATTTAATGCAAATCTGGTGAAATTAGGAACAATCACAATCAACTCAAAATCAATTATCGTCAATCAAAATTTCATCAAATACAATCACATTAAATATAAATCAAAATCAATCAAACACAGTCAGTAAAAATCAGTCAAAATTTCATTTGCATTAATGCTAATTTTAATCTAGGTAGCTTCTATATATTAAATTCATTACAACAGCAATGTAAGGGGGACGGGAAACTACAGACACAATCGACCGCCGCGAGGCAACACAGCACCACCATTGGCCACGTCCCAGCCAGCCTCGTGACGTTGGAAACCACCACCAGCAACAACGTCGGCCGGAGAACAACAGCGGCAACAATAGCTCAACCACCCACCACCATCATCTTTATCAATATCATTAACATCACCATCCTATCATCATCAACAAAGTAAAATCAAAGAGAGGGTCAAACAAAAAGAATCGCAGGACCTTCAACTCAAGTGCCGCGCTCCACCTCTTCTCGCGGTTCCTTCACGGCGGCGCTGGCTCCCTCATTCAGCTCCTCGCAGCAACGAGTTACGATAGCAATAGCAACTCCGCATCGAATCCAGCCACGAATTCCCCGCCTCGCAGCAGCAGTACCTCACGGTAGCAGAACCGGAAGCCACCCACCGCGACAGCAACACACGCAGCAGCAGCGACGACCGCCACGATATTGCCTCCTTCCTGCTGCCCTGGTCGCCCCCTCTCTTCTCTCCCCTACCCTACATTCCTTTCTCTCTCTCTCTCTCTCACATCTTCCATCACACATCCCTCATAACAAAACCTAATTCTTATCCTCCTATATTCTTCTTCTCTCGTTAGTTTCTAAATCCAAGCACTTCATTTTACCATCTGTTTCACACTTCCCATTATCTTCTATCACACACCCCTCATAACAAACCCTAACTCTCATTTTCCTAAATTCATCATCCTACCATTTATTTCACACCCCGCAGTATCTTCCATCACACATCGTGTTTTAGCTTCAAAACTTGTTTTAATCCATTTTCACCGATTCTTTTCCATCAAAAATCATTTATATACATATATATGAACTTTTAATCGTTGGAATGTGTTAAGATAGTGTTTAAAACATCAAAATGCTTGCATGCAAAGATTATGTTCATGCATGTGTTCAAAATGTGATTTTTCTTAAATGCATGTTAATGATTCTGATGTAGGGCTTCATGTATTACGAAATACAGATTATAATGCATGTAAAAACATATTTAAACATGGCATGCTCAGATCAAAAGGATAGGCACAAAGATGGTTAAACAACTCACTCAAAAGTGGTGTTCTTGAGCTTTTATGGGTCTTTTGATGGTGGATTCGATTCTGGAGCTCCTAGGCTGAGTTGCTCCACTTGAGAATGACCAAGAGAGGATTATGAGAGTGTTGGATATGTTGAGGTGATATCAGAATCAATAGAGATGAGTTTAGAGGTGCAAGAGTGGTCTAGAATGGTGTTTTGTGTTCTTGAGTGTGTGTATGAGCCTTAGAGCTTTTGAGGGATTGTTGAGAGATGGATGAGAAGTGTTTCTGAAGTGTGAGGGAGCTTCAGAAGTAAAGAGCCACGAAATGAGAGGGCTTGAGTGATTAAAGGGAGTCTTGGAGTGTTGGAGAAAGAGTGTGATGATGATGTTGAAGCATGCAACCAATGGGGGTGATGTTGAGTGTGTAAGAGAGTTCTGAAGTGCTGATATGTGTAAGTGATGTGAGGTGCACGAAATGGTGAGGTGGAGGAGTGTTTTATCTTGATTAATTTGGTTTAGAGGTGTAGGAATGTGATTAGAAACATCTAGATGCAATGGTGGTACCATAGGGTGGTTATGGAGTGTATTATGATCCTAATTGGGGTTGATGTGTGTTAATATTATGGAGGGCTGATATATGCACGAAATTAAAGGGAAATTATGGTCTTAGATCAGTTCTAAGAGGTCCATGTGGAGTCTTGGTGCACATGGTGCAATGATGAGTCAAAGGAGGTGACTTGGAGAAGTAGTCTTTGGTGAGGTGTCTTGCATGCAATGGATGAAGTGGAAAACATGTGGGGCCGGGGAAGCAAGACTTAAGGGATGTGGTGATGATGTGGAGGCTTGCATGTCGGTTGCTTGATGAAGTGGATAAAGGTGCCATCATGTACTTAAATTATAATAGACTAATCTAGACAAAATGAATCAATGTATGTGTATGTGTATGTATATATATATGGTCACGATTTAAAGGGGGAAATGTGGAGGAATTTTATTTAAATTTTGTCATCTAGGATAATTAAATAATATATGATCTTCTAAGGTTCAATCATGTTTCTTGTAGGATGGTCAAACGGTGCCAAGTGGCGATCAAAGACTAGTTGTGGGCCATAGTAGGAATTGTTGTCATAGGTGGAAATAAAATAATAATACTTTTATGTGATGGTGGGTGAAATGATTATTAGATAAGAGGTGGGGCCCTCAAAGATGAATGGTCCTAGGTGGAAAATATAAAGATCACTCACTAATCTAAGAGAAGCCTTATGATCTTGCATGCACATGCACATTTTTCATACATGTAAAATAGTAGTAACATATTCATATACTAATTTATGCATTTAATCAAATAATCCTTTTAAATATAATAAATTATGAGTCATGCAACCTTAGTATCATAAATCCTTATGAAATCTTCTAAGTTCATCCACATAATTATCTAGCCACCATTCAATCACACAAGTACACATCCACGTAAGCACATAGCTCCAAATCATTCACATAAGCACATATCCAAATAAGAACACATCTTTAAATCATTCACATCAGCATATAGCTAATCATAATCAAATCTACCACAAACAAGTAGCTATAGAAATATGGGTGTGACAGCATGCATCTAAGTCCACAAACATTTCTTTCAACAACAAGCTTTTTTTTTTCAACAACTAGCCTTTCTTTCAACAACAAGCATTTTCTTTCAACAAACAAGCATTTCTTTCATTAAACAAGCTTTTTTTTTTTCAACAACAAGCATTTCTTTCAACAAACAAGCATTTCTTTCAACAACAAACATTTCTTTCAACAACAAGTATTTTCTTTCCACAACAAGCATTTCTTTCAAATAACAAGCTTTTCTTTCTGCAACAAGATTTTCCCTTAGCAAACTGCATTTATTTTCAGCATGTCTATTAAATTCCATCATCAAATTTCGACAAAATACGTGTTTATATCTTTACTTGTCCTTTACTAATTTAAAAGCTATAACTTTTCAAATTAGTAACGAACAAGTAAAGAGGGGCAACTGTAAACACCGTATTTTGTCCGGTTTTGATAAAAAAAATAGAAAAAGCACAATAAATAGAAAAATAAAAAAATAAATATCAAAATTGCAATTAGATCAAATTTAATGCAAATCTGGTGAAATTAGGAACAATCACAATCAACTCAAAATCAATTATCGTCAATCAAAATTTCATCAAATACAATCACATTAAATATAAATCAAAATCAATCAAACACAATCAGTAAAAATCAATCAAAATTTCATTTGCATTAATGCTAATTTTAATCTAGGTAGCTTCTATATATTAAATTCATTACAACAGCAATGGAGGGGGGACGGGGAAACAACAAGACACAAAGCGACCGCCACGAGGCAACACAGCACCACCATTGGCCACGTCCCAGCCAGCCTCGTGACGTTGGAAACCACCACCGGCAACAACGTCGGCCGGAGAACAACAGCGGCAACAATAGCTCAACCACCCACCACCATCATCTTTATCAATATCATCAACATCACCATCCTATCATCATCAACAAAGTAAAATCACAGAGAATGTCAAACAAAAAGAAACGCAGGACCTTCAACTCCAGTGCCGCGCTCCACCTCTTCTCGCGGTTCCTTCATGGCGGCGCTTACACCCTCATTCAGCTCCTCGCAGCAACGAGTTACGATAGCAATAGCAACTCCCCATCGAACCCAGCCACGAATTCCCCGCATCGCAGCAGCAGTACCTCACGGTAGCAGAACAGGAAGCCACCCACCGCGACAGCAACACACGCAGCAGCAGCGACGACCGCCGCGGTCTTGCCTCCTTCCTGCTGCCCTGGTCGCCCCCTCTCTTCTCTCCCCTACCCTGCGTTCCTTTCTCTCTCTCTCTCTCACATCTTCCATCACACATCCCTCATAACAAAACCTAATTCTTATCCTCCTATATTCTTCTTCTCTCATTAGTTTCTAAATCCAAGCACTTCATTTTACCATCTGTTTCACACCTCCCATTATCTTCTATCACACACCCCTCATAACAAACCCTAACTCTCATTCTCCTAAATTCATCATCCTACCATTTATTTCACACCCCGCATTATCTTCCATTGCACATCCCTCATAACAAACCCTAACTCCAGATTCTTCTTCTCTCACACATTTCTAAACCCAAACCCTTTATTCTCCCATTTGTTTCACGCCTCCCATGATCTTCCACCACTAAACAACTCATCATTCTTAAGCATGCATAATCATCAACTAAATCAAGTCAAAATCAGATCCAGAAGCTCGCTAGATCGAAAACCCAAAAGGGCGGTCTAGGCAAAATTTAGAGCACAAAAAAACAAAAGCTCGCTAGATCGAAAACCTGAAAAGGCGATCTAGGCAAAAATCAGAGCGAAAAATGCTAAAAAATGTTTGCTTATCACATACCACAAAAGTTGACCTCGGAAAGACTAAAGATTCTAAGCAAAGTCAAGGCTATGAAAAGAAGACAGAGACAATGACATACCAAATTAAAGAAACTCACTTGCTAAGAGAATCAAAGAGGAGAAAGAGCAGCAACAAAGCAGCACCCACTGGGCCGCCCACCACCGTCGATGGCTTGTCATCATTGCGATGCACAACCACTCCTCCACCTCGGTCGTCATCATCATCAAGCCTCCGATTAGCAATAACAACGACAGGAAGACAATAACAACAATGGCAGCAGTCGCGACCAACTCTAGAGGTGATACAGTTCTGCAGCGTCTTCCTCCATCGGATCCCGTTCAAGCTCCGCCTTCTGTGGCGCCTTGCGTCCCGCTGGCCGCCACTGCGAGGAGCTCTGTTCCAAGCCGCAAGCTCCTATTTCTCTCTCTGCAGTTCTCGGCTCTCTCTCTCACATCACTTCTCGATCCCACACCACCCACACCCATCACCTCCGTTCATCGCGACCGCTATCATCCACCCATATCCAATCACCAACAACCATCAAAGGGATCGAGCTCTCAGCACAAAATGTCTTGGATCAATAAAAAAAATCTAAAGAACAATGATAAAGACGACCACAATGGGGCATTTCTTTTCAGTTTTATAACATATCATCCCTCATGAGGGCATCTAGATTACACGCATCATACACAACCTATTCATGCAACTGAGGCAAAATTTGTCTTGTCTCTAATGCATATTACCACATACATCATTCATATATACTGGGGCAATTTTTGTCGTGTCTCCAGTATCAATGCACATCACACCCATGTTACACACATCATGCATCAACGCATTCATCAAAACTGGGGCAATTTGAGATATGGCTTACTTCGTTTAAGCAAGCTACACGTCAGTTAAAATCATCTCATGCCCTTTAGTCATGCCTTACAAGCATCATTTGCATAGCTTGCAAGGAGACCAAGATAACGCATTATTGACATAATCACATTGCAACGTCTTTACAAAGAGCTTTTAGTTCCTCAACAAGTAGACAACTTCACATTTCTCAGCATCAACCTTACATTCCTTTGTCTCTTTTACTTTTCCTGGCTCGACGTTACTTTTCCTGCATCGACGTTACTTTTCCTTCCTCGACGTTACTTTTCCTGCCTCGACGTTACTTTCCTGCCTCGACGTTATTTTTCCTGCATCGACGTTACTTTTCTGCCTCGACGTTACTTTTCTGCCTCGACGTTACTTTTCCTGCATCGACGTTACTTTTCCTGCCTCGACGTTACTTTCCTGCCTCGACATTATTTTTCCTACATCAACGTTACTTTTCTGCCTCGACGATACTTTTCCTGCCTCGACGTTACTCTTCCTGCCTCGACCTTACTTTCCTGCCTCGACGTTACTTTTCCTGCCTTGATGTTACTTCTTCCTGCCTCGACGTTATCTTTTCTTGCCTCGACATTTTTTTTTGCCTCAACATTTTTTTCCTGCCCCAATGTTTTTCCTTTCGACTTATTTAAAGCATCAACCATAAGTCTTCACACACACACACATTGCATGCATCTAAGCTCACAAACATTTCTTTCAACAACAAGCTTTTTTTTTTAACAACAAGCATTTCTTTCAACAACAAGCATTTTCTTTCAACAAACAAGCATTTCTTTCAACAAATAAGCTTTTTTTTTCAACAACCAGCATTTCTTTCAACAAACAAGCAATTCTTTCAACAACAAGCATTTTCTTTCCACAACAAGCATTTCTTTCAAATAACAAGCTTTTTCTTTCAACAAGATTTTCCCTACATTTATTTTCACCATGTCCATTAACTTCCATCATCAAATTTGGACAAAATACGTGTTTATATCTTTACTTGTCCTTTACTAATTTAAAAGCTACAACTTTTCAAATTAGTAACGAACAACACTAGAGGTGAATCAGATCTGCAGCGTCTTCCTCCATCGGATCCCGTTCAAGCTCCGCCTTCTGTGGTGCCTCGCGTCCCGCTAGCCGCCACCGCTAGGAGCTCTGTTCCCAGTCGCAAGCTCTTATTTCTCTCTCTGCAGTTCTCGGCTCTCTCTCTCACATCACCGCTTGATCCCACACCACCCACCACCATCACCTCCGTTCATCGCGACCACTACCATCCACCCATATCCAATCACCAACAACCATCAAAGGGATCGAGCTCTCAGCACAAAATGTCTTGGATCAATAAAAAAAAAAATCTAAAAGAACAATGATTAAAGACCACGAACTGGGGCATTTCTTTTCAGTTTTATAACATATCATCCATCATGAGGGCATCTAGATTGCACGCATCATACACAACCTATTCATGCAACTGAGGCAAAATTTGTCTTGTCTCTAATGCACATTACCACATACATCATTCATATATACTGCGACAATTTTTGTCGTGTCTCCAGTATCAATGCACATCACACCCATGTTACACACATCATGCATCAACACATTCATCAAAACTGGGGCAATTTGAGATATGGCTTACTTCGTTTAAGCAAGCTAGGGGAAATCTACCCCTCAGTTAAAATCATCTCATGCCCTTTAGTCATGCATTACAAGCATCATTTGCATAGCTTGCAAGGAGACCAAGATAATTTTTTAGCATTATCATGACCACATTCAACAACAAGCATATCTTTTAAATAATAAGCATTTCTTTCAACAACAAGCATTTCTTTCAACAACAAGCATTTTCTTTCCACTACAAGCATTTCTTTCAAATAACAAGCTTTTCTTTCAGCAACAAGATTTTCCCTTAGCAAACTGCATTTATTTTCAGCATGTCCATTATCTTCCATCATCAAATTTGGACAAAATACGTGTTTATATCTTTACTTGTCCTTTACTAATTTAAAAGCTACAACTTTTCAAATTAGTAACGAACAAGTAAAGAGGGGCAACTGTAAACACCGTATTTTGTCCGGATTTTGATAAAAAAAAAAAGAAAAACACAAAAAATAGAAAAATAAAAAATAGATATCAAAATTGCAATTAGATCAAATTTAATGCAAATCTTGTGTAATTAGGAACAATCACAATCAACTCAAAATAAATTATCATCAATCAAAATTTCATAAAATACGATCACATTAAATATAAATCAAAATCAATCAAACACAATCAGTAAAAACCAATCAAAATTTCATTTGCATTAATGCTAATTTTAACCTAGGTAGCTTCTATATATTAAATTCATTATAACAGCAATGGAGGGGGGACGGGGAAACAACAAGACACAAAGAGACCGCTGCGGGGCAACACAGCACCACCATTGGCCACGTCCTAGCCAGCCTCGTGACGTTGGAAACCACCACCGGCAGCAACGTCGGCCAGAGAACAACAGCGTCAACAATAGCTCAACCACCCACCACCATCATCTTTATCAATATCATCAACATCACCATCCTATCATCATCAACAAAGTAAAATCAAAGAGAAGGTCAAACAAAAAGAATCGCAGGACCTTCAACTCCAGTGCCGCGCTCCACCTCTCCTCGCGGTTCCTTCACGGCGGCGCTGGCTCCCTCCTTCAGCTCCTCGCAGTAACGAGGTACGACAGCAATAGCAGCTCCGCATCGAACCTAGCCACGAATTCCCTGCCTCGCAGCAGCAGTACCTCACGGTAGCAGAACCGGAAGCCACCCACTGCGACAGCAACACACGCAGTAGAAGCGACGACCGTCGCGGTCTTGCCTCCTTCCTACTGCCCTGGTCGCCGCTTCTCTTCTATGCCCTACCCTGCGTTTCTTTCTCTCTATCTCTCTCTCTCCCGCATTCTCTTGGTCGCCGCACTCCGCATCCGCTTCCCTCGAATCTCACTCGCGTCTCCGGCCAGCACTCACACATCGCCACACACACCCTCCGACGCCCTCGGTATCTTTCCTCACACCGCAGCCACAACATCTGGTTCTCAATACCCTCCACGCCTGTTTCCCGCTGCCGCCCGTGCCTGCCGTCGCCTCGGTTTGCTCCTCCGCCGTAGCACCCCTCATCTTCCCTTCTTTCCCTGTACGGGAATTAGGGATTGAATGGATGGGGGTTGTTTTGATTTATTTTTATTATTAGTATTATTATTATTGATGGGTAAGCGTCGCAACTCCCATAAATTTAATTATTTATAAACCAAGTTCCCCTTATATAGTTTAGTGGAAATCAGGGTCGTCTCTCACAAGGAATGTCTAAGGAAGTAATACACGAGACTAGTCATATGAGGGTTGTCACAACTTGGGGGATTTTTGTTTGAATGCAAGAGAAATAATTTGGAATGAAATAAGAATGATAAAAACAATGGTTTATCAGGTAGAACATTCATTAGGGCGTTTATCATTGGTTACAAAAGAATGCATGCGTTGATTAATTTCGCCAGAGTTAGATCTAACCCTATTGTTGTGATTCTAAGGATTGATTACCTAGAACAAGATTAATCAGTGAGATCTCACCTTTAGTTTCGTTTTCAACAATCTTTAAAGCCAATCACATTAACCTAATTAAAGAGACTAATCAGCCAATTAATTAATCATTACCAATTCCTGATATGCCATGCATCAATTAATCAATTAACACATAAACACATGCTAATGAATTAGCCTAACCTAATCGAGTAAGCCAAGACAAAGGTTTAACACACAATTTAAGATCTCAAATTATATGCAAGGTTTGATAATGAAAACTTATGCAAGATTAAGAACAAAGCCTCAATTTACCCCAATGATGTTCATACCCTCATAAACCACTAAGAGACTTAGTTACTCGTGGAGGAAATACAAGGGCAGAAAATAAATTGGAATTAAAAGGAATTAAATGACTTGAACAATAAAGAGAAAGATTAAAGAAAATAAAGACTATGGAATATAAATGCAAATTAGGAAGATGGAAAAACGAATAACTGAATTAATGAAAAGAGTAACTTACAAAACCCAAAGGGCTTGACGAATAACGTTAGAAATAATAATGGGGGAGCTAGAGATAAACTTAGGAAAAGAAGATGGAATCCTAATGGAGAAAATAAACTCTAACTAAAAAGCCTAGGGTTGAAAAGTAAGAAACTAGGAAAAGAAAATAGTAAGAAATTGAAGGTGTGAAGAAGAGATGAGGAGATGGTGAAGTGATGTGTTTTCTGATGCATTAGCCTTCTTTTAATAGAGTGAGCAGCCTCCAAACCCTAGCTAATTGGGCCCCTAGCTCGGCCTTGCAGATAGGTCCTTGCTGTAACAGAATTGTGACGCGGCGCTGGGGCGCTGATAGCTCGCTAGGGCGCTGGTGCTGAGCACGTGATGAATTCTGATAGGGTTCGGGCGCTGGGGCGCTCGACGCCAGTCCTGGATTCCACTGCTCCACTTCTTACTCAGTTCCTGATGTCTACTGCTCCAATAATTCCTATGACCTGCACCAAAAAATATAAAATACCCAAGATCAAGTGCAAGGGTCATCCTTGAATTGCAAAAAAACATCATAAAACTTTACTTTAGCCTTTATTTTCATTAAGTCCCAAATAAATCCTAATTGTATTAAATACAATAAAAGGCTAAAATAGAGTAAAGAAATGCATACAATCATCCAAATTAAGGGCATAAAATATTGGGAAAAACCACGTTATCAAATATCCCCACACTTGAACAATTGCATGTCCTCATGCAAAAACAATGATTTCAAGCATCTCTAAGAATAAAGCAATGGCTAACACATCCTAACACCTATGTCCTAAAAGAAAAACAAAATACTACAGATGATGGAAAGTTATTCAAAACAACACACCTTGGTCAAAATTATGCAACACCCACAATCATATTTACAAGTTGGCATTCAAAGAAATTCATGAGTTAAGAGAATTAGTTCATGTTATGCAAAGTTGGTTGATTGGCCCTCACCAGTGTGTTTATCTCTCTATCACTCAGTGTTTTGGCTAAGCACTCAATTGAATAAAACACACAAGTATTCACATTCTATAAATTTGCTATACTCCTAACATTGCAATTCCACAAACATGGTGCATCAAGAGGTCTTTTCAGGGTTGTAACGGGGCCTGAGACAGGTATGACATATATGGGAAGTGGACTAAATTCCAAGGAACTAAGACTTCATGGTTCGATTGATCCCAGATGATTTCTAAAATTAAAGAAAAAGATGGAGAGAGAGAAAGATGAAGAGAAAAGAAATACCCAGAATCAACTACCCATAAAATTCTTAACACTAGCATTCCCAAGATTCCCAAATATTTTCACAGTAATTCCCAGGAACCCAACAACCTTTATTTGCAAAATTGATATATTTTTCTTTGATTTTTCTGCATTTTTTGATTTTTTTTTGTTGTTGTTTTTTTTTTCTTTTTTGAATAAATTCCTCATCTCAATTCCTTTGGCAATTGAAATGAGGTGGAGAATAAAATAACAGAAGACCACTTATGTACAAAAGCTACCTTTACAATTATATTCCCATACTTCACAGTTTATTTCAATGCACAATTCAACCCAATTTCCCCACACTTAAGACCTTTGCCCAACAATCAAACCATGTCCTCCTAGTTTCTCAGAAGGGATTTTTCATTGTTTTTCAGTCTTTGGCTTGTAATGAGCTTAGTAAACAAAAAAGGGATAAAGGCTCAAATTGGCTACAAACAATGGGAATTGTGTATCGGTTGGCTATTTGGCTAACTGGCTTTTAATGCAAAAACAAAATTATGCCTCAATCACACCCAACATATATAAAACGCAAAACAAGAATCAAGCAAATTCAAGAATAACAAATATAAGTGTGTGTGTGCTCACAGAAAGAAAGTGATCAATTGATGTATTTAATCACAATAAGGCTCAAATCTCACAGGTAATTCAAACAACCAATTAGAGATAACACAAACAATTCAAACTCATATGGGATAACATGCCAACAATTTTGAGTTAAAATCACAGGGTAAAGCAATTTCAGACCAAAAGGTGCTATAAAGAAAACTACCCAATCATCCACCTAAAAACACATAAAAATAAAAGAAAACAAAAGAAAAGAAAAGAGTTAGGCATGCAAATATTTACAAAAGCCAATTTTTCTACACCCTCCCCACACTTGAATGAGACACTGTCCCCAGTGTCAACAGTTAAAAGAACAGAGAAAAGGGTATAGAACGGACCTACGAGGGACTAAATCATCCTCTGAACCATCGTCATCCTCGTCATCATCCTCCTTCTCCTCGACCTCATCGTCCTCATCATTGTCGTCTTCCTCGTCCTCATCGACATCAATAGGAGTCTAGGAATGTCCCGGAGCTCCATACCTAGAGGAGAAGCGCTAGTCGATGTAAGACCGGAAATCCCTCTGTGTCTCAGCGAGCCTCTGGTCATAGTAATTATGCATGGCCAGATACCACTTATCATGATAGCTCTCTGCAGCTGCAAACTTCTGGTCGAAGTACTCCCTCATGTTGACCTCTATCTGGGTCAACTATGCAGTGATGGAATTTAGAGGATTCCCCGCTGGCTGGCTCTTATTCTGAGCTGCTTCATCCTTGGTAGAGAGACCGGTTGCAGTGAGGGTGGTATGTGGCCCTTGCCACTCATCATCAGCGTACTCTAGCACACCACACTGGATAGCCAAGGGAGGCACCGATTGGCCTCAATGTGGTGAGCATGATGCATGGTGCGCTGCAGACGAATGGGCAAGTCCACCCAGTGGTCCTCCACAATGCAGTACAGGTGAAGAGCCTACTCTGTGTTAAGGTCTGAGATGTGGGAGACTGGATAGATGTGGCTGAAGTAGATGCGGGACCACGCTCTGGCCTCCAGGATGAGCGTGTAGTTCTTCAGTGTGTGGGGGAGCATATTAGTCCCCAGTGTCCAGCTGCAACTCGGAAGACATAGTCTGAATGGCATCTGGCTCCCCGAATGCGTAGTCGGGCTCCGGGGCGATCTGAATGAGAGTGGCTATGCTCGCCACGTCGACCGGAAGGAATTTGCCCCGGAGGAACACCTCAGTGGCAGTGCGGTCATGGAAGTTGGCATAGAACTCCCGCACCCATGTGATGTTTGCTCTGACGGGGACATTAAGGAGATAGTGGGCCCACCCCCGCCTCTCAATCTTCGCGATGACCATGTTGAGCCTTCCTTGGCCCTCATCGTGGAACTGATATCCCAACTCAAAGAGGGGTTTCCTCTTGTGGATGGTGGCATGGAAGGCCAGCTCGGCGGTGACTTCCAGGAATCGTGATGGGTCATGAGGCTGATCATAGGAATGATCATCCTCCTCAGTGGTGTGCACTCTCTTCCCCTTGCAACCTCTGGTTAGTGGTGCCATGCCTGCAGAGATAAAGTCACGACAATTAAATTTCCAAGCAATCACGGTAATTATTGGCTATTGCTTTTTCCTGTCATGCCATTATTGAATGCAAATGCAAAATAAAATAAAAGGAACATAGCAGCAAAACAAAAGCAAGAAACATTATGCAGCAATCAACAGAACAGATTCGGCCATTTTTCTGCAGCAGGGCGGCGCTAGGGCGCGCTGGAGCGCACGATCTGCAACAGAATGGAGACACCTCGCGCCCGAGCGCGTATAGCGCGCCAGAGTGCTCGCGGGTTCCGGGAACAGGACAGAACAGCGCCAAACAGTGCAGAAACGACTCCAACTCATGATTTTTCACCACAAAACTCGATTAAAGCATATATCATACAAACTAAGCGATTGAATTCACGCAAAACAACCAAAAAACACATTTATCATCTTCCAATCAACCAAAATCGGTGTTTCTATCAAAAATAGAGAAAAGAATAATTGTTAGATCAATGTACCTTGATAGAATGCAATGCTAGTATAAAATGAGCAAATGTATGGAGGAATTTATGAGCAAATGTGTGAAAAATGGTGAAATAGGGAGAGGAGGTCGTGGCTGCTCTGCTAGGGCTGTGAGGGAGAAGAGTGCTGAATGATTATGCAATTTGGGGATTTAGGGTTTTTGAAGAAACCCTCTCGCGCTAGAGCGCGACCAGCACGCTGGAGCGCGTGACCGAAACGCTGCGTTTCATTAAACTATGCGCGAGCGCTAGGGCGCGTATGTGGCGCCTGGGCGCGGCTTCCTGATGCAAAACAGGTATTTTACTGCTATTATCCTAAAATGCATGATACTATCCTAATTAACCTAAATGCATGCAAAATTAAATATGCAAATACGAAAATAAAATACGAAATATAAAATTTGGAAAATAAAATACGGAAATTAAAATACTGAAAAATAAAGAAAATCGGTGGGTTGTCTCCCACGAAGCACTTTGCTCTAACGTTCCTAAGTTGGACGGTCGACTGCTTCAATTCTACTTTGGCCCAAGAGTATCAGCACCAGTTGCTCCGGTCATGAGATGGATAGCACTCACATTCCCCTTATGATTAGGAACTGTCTGAGATGAGATTTGTGAGATGACAACTTGTTCATAGGCTTGTGTGACCGGATTTCCTTCCATTTGGTTGACCTCATTCTACAAGCTCAGCATCATCCTTTGTTGCTCCATGATTAGTTTCATCACATCACCGAGAGTTGGCTCATTAGGATTTGGAGGTGCAGGCAGAGCCAATTAATAACGTGGTTTTTGCCAATATTTTTTGCCCTTAATTTGGATGATTGTGTGCATTTCTTTGCTCTATTTTAGCCTTTTATTGTATTTAATACAATTTGGAATTAATTGGGACTTAATGAAAATAATGGCTAAAGTAATAAGTTTTATGATGTTTTTGCAATTCAAGGATGACCTTTGCACTTGATCTTGGGTATTTGGTGTTTGTGGTGCAGGTCATACCAATTATTTGACCAATGGACATCAGAAACAGAGCATGGGCGCTCGAGCCCCTTACGGGCGCTCGGGCGCACGTAGCAGCATTTTGACAGCAAGGGCCAATCTGCAAAACCGCGTTGGGGGCCCAATTGTTAGGGTTTTGAGGCTGCTTCCTTTATATAAAGCAGTGCTAATGCATCCAGAAGACACACTTCAACATATCTTCTTACTTTTCAAACCCCATGCTTTTGTTTACCCTTTTAGTTAGAGTTTTTCTCTCATTAGGATTCCACCCTTTTCCTAGTTTTTGTTCTCTAACTTTCTCCACTCTCTTTCCATTGTTTACTTTCAACGTTATTCGTCAAGTCTTTGGGTTTTGTAAGTTACTTTCATAATTAATTCAGTTATTCGTTCTTCATTTATTTCCTCAATTGCATTTTACTTTCCATTAATCCTTATTTTCTTTGTCTTTCTCTTTATTGTTCAAGTTGTTTAATTTCTTCATTCCATCTTTGCTTTTAATTCCAATTTATTTTCTGTCCTATTATTTCCTCCATGAGTAACTAAGTCTCTTGGTGGTTTATGAGGGTGTGAACATCATTGGGGTAAATTGAGGCTTTGTTCTTAATCTTGCATAAGTTTTCATTATCTAACCCATGGCATATAATTTGAAATCTTAAATTGTGTGTTAAACCTTTGTCTTGGCTTACTCGATTGAGTTAGGCTAATTCATTGGCATGTGTTTATGTGTTGATTGATTAATTGATGCATGACATATCAGGAATTGGTAATGATTAATTAATTGGCTGATTAGCCTCTTTAATTAGACTAATGTGATTGGCTTTAACAACTGTTGAAAGTGAAACTAAAGGTGAGATCTCACTGATTAATCTCATTCTAGGCAATTAACCATTAGAATCACAACAAAGGAGTTAGATCTAACTCCGGCGTAATTAATCAACTTATGCATTCTTTTGTAGTCAATGATAAACACCCTAATGAATGTTCCACCCCATAAACCACTGTATTTATTATTCCAATTATATTCCAAATTAATTTCTTGCATACAAAAACCCCCCAATTGTGACAACCCTCATACAACTAGTCTTGCGTATTGCTCTCTTAGCCATTCCTTGTGAGAGACGACCCTGGTTTCCACTAAACTATATTAGGGGAACTTGGTTTTATAAATAATTAATTTATGGGAGTTGCGACAACAACCATCAAAATTTCTGGCGCCGTTGCCGGGGAATGGCGATGAAAGTAATCATTAGTTGTGTGATTTGTACATATTGTACATAATCGTTTTTTTTGTTTCTTTGAAAAAAAAAACAACAACAAAAAGATTTTATTTATTTTTGCATTGCATCACATAGCATACAACATATTTCATCTGTACACTGCATTGCATTTAGCATTTGCATCCATAGAACTTGCTGTTCGCAGAACAGCAAAGTTCTGCGTCGATACGAGCGCCTGAGCGCCCACTCAGCGCCCCAGCGCACCTTTAGAGCGCGCCTTAGCGCCCTTGGACCGCCCGAGCGGCCGTTCGTCGTCCTGCAACATGTTTTTATGTTTTCTTCTCTTATTTTTCTTCTTTTTCTAGACTAACATGAACACTAACCCCAATTTTAGTCTCCAAGATTTTTGCTTCCATGGTTTTGCAGGTTATCAACCAAGTAGTGAGATGCAAGCATCCCCGTTATCCTCAAACCTTCACCAAACACCATACCTGTACCAAGACCCTCAACCGTACTATGAACCATACCCATTCTTTGACCCCTACTACCAGCCATATAATGAACCACCACCCCTCTACATTGAACCGTTTCCATACACATACCATGAGCCTAATCCTTACTCATATCCCATCAAATGCCTTAACCAACCAACCATTGACCCATTCTACCAACCACAACCTTCTCAACCGCTTGCACCGTCTACTCCTTGTGATAATATTGACAACTCCATGATGAAACAAATTTTTGAAGTACTCATGACAAACCGGCAAGCACTTGTGCGCATGAAAGAGGACCTCCAACAATTGAGAACTCAGACCACCTCATCACCACCACCACCTTCTCCATTACCACCTTCTTTACCACCACCAGCTTCACCTCCACATTCACCATCACAAGAGGAACCGGAGTTCCCTATCGTTAAAGATAATTATGCTTTAGAGCAATTGGATTGGGAGATATTGAAGGCCATGGTGGAAGAATTATCTGGGGAGGTCGAGGAAGACCTCGATGTGGAGATAATCTATGAGGACCCTTGATAAACCGTATTTTCATGCCTGTTTCTCCTCATAACTTGAGTAATTGTATGCTCTCAGTCATGCTTAAATTGGATTCTTACGCAATATTTGATTTGCATTACCGTTTCGAGTATTAGTACCATTTTACGTATTAATTACTCTAATTGTTGCCACTGGTGCGTTTGATATGTTTTTGTTAGTGTTGTGGCTTCTCAGGAACAGGTAATCATAAGATATGTTGGAAATTGCGTCTGGAAACCAAGGAAAGCTAACTCACTGCCCACAGCAGTGCACCAACCGCCCAAGCGGAGAACGCGTCGCCCAGGCAGTCATGCGCGCGTAACTTCCACACCTGGACGCGCTGAATTTTGACCCACTGCCCAGGCGGTGGTGCGACCGCCCAGGTGGTCGTGCGCGAGAAGACCTAGCGCAGCAGCAGTTGGGATTTTTATAAATAGTCCCTTTGTGCTTAGTTCTATCTATCTAGTTTTCAGTCCTCTGGTTCTTGTATGCACTCTAGTGCTGGCACTCTGATAATTTTAGGATTTACTTTTCCAGAGCTCTCAGTTCTCCGTTCAGCGTCTTTGTTTTGGACACTCTTTATTCCTAGTTTTTACATACTGTTCTGAACTCCCGTTTTAATTCACTGTCTTTACTCTTCCTTATTTTCAGTTGTTGCTTTTACATTAAACCTTGTTTTTAGGGAGAGTTCACCTTGAATCTCTCCCTCGTTCTTTAATATAAAGTTTTTATTTAGCAATCTCTTTACTTTCTGAATTCGTTTCAATTCGAGTTTTTAATCCTGTTCCCTTTACATTCGAGTCACTTTTAATTCATGCCAATTTACTTATTTCTTGCACTTAATTTCTTTATTTTAATCGCCTTTACTTTTCCCAATTTTATTTCCTTGCAAACCAAACCAAAACCCCCCTTTTTTACTTATTGCTAAGTTTGAGTCAACAATTGCCACATAGATTCCTTGAGAGACGACCTGAGTCAGTCTTACTACTTGCTACCAAGCTTGTATTGAGATTAATTCAGCAATAAACCCTTTTTAAAACCCTTCTTCTAAATTGCTCTAGAGTACCGGGGAAATAACGACGCTCCGGTGCTCTGTCAATTTTGGCGCCGTTGCCGGGGAATCTAGGCAATTTTTGATTTAACCCTAGTATTGTTTTCTTCTTTCCCTAAAAAAATAAAAAAAAAAATTTAAAACTTTTCCTTACGCACCGACCGCCCAGGCGGACCCTAAACCGCCCCAGCGGTCGACGCGTTTGGAAAAGTTTTACTTTTCTTCTTCTCCCCTCTCTCTTATAATTCCTATGGATGACTCGTTCGCAACCCGATAGCTCTCTATTCCCTTTCGACCCTAAAATCGAAAGAACCTTACGGGGTTTGAGACGAGCGAGGCGGGACGGCGAGGACGTAGGTAATCCTTTTCATACTCGTTCCCGTAGTGCGGAGGTTAGTGGTCATACCCGTGTGTTTCCTGAGAGTGTTTTTGTAACACCCACCGACACACCAACTGATCCTCTTACTGACACACCTATGGCTGCGAGGAGAAATCTTACTTTGAGGGAGCTCATTGCTCCTGATCTGAATCAACCACCCTTGGGCATCATATACCCAGAGGTGGATGGGGATTTTGAAATAAAAGGGGCACTCTTCCATCGGCTCCCAAAATTCCATGGGTTTTTCGGTGAGGATCCCCACCAACATCTAAAAGAATTTCATTATGTGTGTGATACACTAGGGCCACACGGGGCTGGTGTTCATGCTGTTAAACTCCGTGCCTTCACCTTCTCCTTGGAGGGTGCAACTAAAACATGGCTGATGAATCTACCCAATGGAGCGGTGAACTCATGGAATGATCTCAAAAGGAAGTTTCTGGAAAAGTACTTCCCTACTTCAAGAGCGGGAGCAATCAGGAAAGCCATCTACAGCATACAACAGCTACAAGGGGAAACGCTCTATGAATATTGGGAGCGTTTCAATAGACTGGTCTCAAGCTGCCCTTCTCATCAAATATCTGACGCCAACCTCATCCAATTCTTCTATGAGGGGTTGTGCGTTTCGGATAGGCGTACTATTGACTGCTCAAGTGGGGGAGCACTGATGAACAAGACTCTGGCAGAGGCTATGGAGCTGATAGAACCATAGCTTCCAACAATCAGCAGTTCGAAACCCGCGATACTCCCAATGCAAGAGGGGTACATGAAGTTGGCTCTTATGATCAGAAATCTTTGGAGAAGCAATTGGCAGAAATGACAACTGCCATTAAAGAACTTGCTCTGATAAGTCAACAGAAGGTGGTAGCATCTACTTCCACTCCAACACCTCCACCAGTAGTCCAGGTATGCGGGATTTGTGCTAGTGATCATCCTACAGATGTGTGCCCTCAACTGAACGAGGAATATGCAACAGTGGCAGCCACAAACTTCCCTAATCAAGGGCACTCTCAATTTGGTAACACTTACAACTCTTCCTGGAAAAATCATCCAAATTTTAGGTGGAGTAACCAAAGTCAGCCACTACATCAAAACCAAACACAGCAGCCACCACTACAATTCCAACCCCAAAATACACCTCCCTTTTCCAGTCAACAGAAATATCAACCCCCTCATCAGAGGGCACAAAACCATACACCTCCACCTCCCAAACCACCTCAATACACACCACCTCAACTGACCCCATCTTCTGCTGAGACAGATTTACAGCAACTTTTGAAGTTGATGATGGAAGAGAAAGTTAAGAATGAGCAGATGAGGAAAGACGTTGCTCAATTGATGGAGGATCGCAATGCTTCTTTAAATAATGGTACTCACATTCCCTCCCAAACAATTCCAAACCCAAAGGAAAATGTAAGTGCCATAGCTCTGAGGTCAGGGACAGTGCTTCCTACAGTTGAGACCCCGAAACCGAGTGTGAAACCCAAAGTCATAACACCTGAGGAAGAAACACAGGTACATGAGGAGGAGCAAACAGCGGAGGAAATTCAGGTGAAAACCTCACAAAAAGATAAAGAGAAGGTGACTGTGGAAGAAAAAGGAGCTGAGCCAACTGCACCACTACCAAAATTACCTTTCCCCCAAGCTGTTACAAGGGGAAAGAAAAAGACAGGGGTAGACGAAGAGGTCTTGGAGACATTCAAAAAGGTTGAGGTAAATATTCCTCTCCTAGAAGCTATAAAGCAAGTGCCAAAATATGTCAAATTCCTAAAAGAATTGTGGACTCAAAAGAGAAGGACAAAGGGGGAAAATGTTCAAGTAAATGCTGCTGCTCTAACCCCTGCTCTTCCTCAAAAATTCCAAGACCCGGGTTCTTTTTCTATCCCGTGTCTTATTGGAGAGCTGATTATCAAAGATGCCTTGGTTGACCTGGGAGCTGCCATTAATGTCATGCCTAAGGCAATTTACCAAGCTCTGAACTTCGGGGAACTCAAGCCTACAAGACTCCTCCTTCAGTTTGCCAACAGGAGTGTGCAAAAACCAGAGGGACTGCTGGAAGATGTCCTAGTTAAGGTAAACGATTTAATATTCCCCGTAGATTTCTATGTGCTAGATACCGATGCCTCTATTCCTCTAGACCAGCAAACACTCATTCTTGGCCGTCCTTTCTTAAAAACTGCAAAAGCCAAGGTTGATGTGTTCGCCGGAACTTTGGATATAGAGTGTGGGGATATTAAGGCAAGGTTCTGCTTGAGAAATGCAATGAAACACCAATCTGACACTCATGCTATTTTTTCTCTTGACATTATTGATGAATTGGTTGATGATGAGGTGGGTCATTGGCTTCTTGAGCTTGGCAATAAAAATTTTAAAAATGAACGCAGTGATGTTGTGAATACTGGGTATGAAAAACTTGATTTGTTATGCCAGTTGTGCGAGGGGGACGATTTTGAACTCTTTGGGGATCAATCCCTTGTTTCTGACAGTGAAAATACCCCTCCAATTGAGCAAATTTGTGAAAAACCCATGGAAACAACATCATTTGCGTCTTTTTCTGTTTCTGACGCCGAAAAAACTGCTCTGGCAGTGGTTTCGACCGCCTCAGCGGTCTTGACCGCTCTAGCAGTGGCGACCTCCGCCCCAGCGGAGACGTCCACCGCCCAAGCGGAAGTGACGTCCGCCCCGGCGGTCGCGACGAACTCTGCATTGAAAATTCTTCCCCCTCACTTGAAATATGCTTACTTGGGGGAGGGAAACACCTTTCCGGTAATCATAGCCAACGGTCTCTCTGTTGAAAATGAAAATAAGCTTTTGGAAGTTTTGAAAACAAATAAAAAGGCCATTGGTTGGGAGTTATCGGATTTGGTTGGCATTAGCTCTTCTATTTGCACTCATAGAATTTTTCTAGAGGAAGGTGCTAAAGCCATAAGGCAACCCCAGAGGAGAACTAATCCTCTCATTCTTGATGTGGTGAAGAAAGAGATTTCAAAACTCCTTCAGGCCGGGATCATTTATCCTATCTCTGATAGTGAATGGGTGAGCCCCGTGCAAGTTGTTCCTAAAAAGTCTGGAATCACTATCATCAAGAATGAGAGAGATGAACTCATACCCACTAGAATCCAGAATTCGTGGCGGGTGTGTATTGACTACCGCAGACTGAATGAGGTAACACGCAAGGATCACTTCCCCTTGCCGTTCGTTGATCAAATGCTTGAAAAACTTGCGGGTCAGTCACACTACTGCTTCCTTGATGGATTCTCTGGGTATTTTCAAATACAAATAGCACCGGAGGACCAGGAAAAAACTACTTTCACTTGTCCCTTTGGTACCTATGCCTATCGTAGGATGCCATTTGGGTTATGCAATGCTCCTGGTACCTTCCAAAGGTGTATGATGAGCATCTTCTCTGACTTTATTGGTGAATTTTTAGAAGTGTTCATGGATGATTTCACTGTGTATGGAGATTCCTTCGACTCTTGCTTGCAACACCTCTCCCTTGTTTTAAAACAGTGCATCAGGACCAACCTAGTGTTAAATTTTGAAAAATGTCACTTTATGGTTGATAAAGGTGTGGTCCTGGGACACATTGTCTCTAAAGAGGGTATTGCAGTTGATCCTGCAAAATTCGAAGTAATTTCCTCTCTACCTCACCCCGTCTCTGTGCGGGAGATTCGCTCTTTTCTGGGTCATGCAGGTTTTTACAGGCGTTTCATAAAGGATTTCAGCAAAATTGCAAAGCCGCTGACCGACCTGCTGCAGAAAGATGCTGAATTTGACTTCAATAAGGACTGCCAAGAGGCATTTGAGCTTCTGAAAACCAGACTAATCTCCGCACCGATCGTGAAACCTCCGAAGTGGGACCTCCCATTTGAGATCATGTGTGATGCGTCTAACTATGCTGTGGGTACCGCGCTAACTCAGCGCGAAGGTAAGGAGTCATTTGTAATTTCTTATGCTTCCCGTACTTTAGATTCTGCTCAGGCTAACTATACCACCATTGAGAAGGAGCTTTTGGAAATTGTTTTTGCTCTGGAAAAATTTAGATCTTATCTCCTTGGTTCTCATGTGGTGGTGTACACAGACCATGCAGCTCTAAAGTACTTGTTAAAGAAACCAGATGTAAAGCCCCGCCTTCTCAGGTGGATGTTGCTCTTGCAAGAATTTGACTTGGACATAAAAGACAGGAGTGGTTGCCACAATCTGGTAGCTGACCATCTGAGCAGAGTTGAGCATATTCCAAATGACCCAATTCCGCTGGATGATCAGTTCCCAGATGAACGAATCATGAGTGTGCAGACTTCTATGCCTTGGTTCGCAGACATTGCGAATTATTTGGTTGCCAAAACCGTCCCCACATATTTTTCAAAGGCCCAGAGGGACAAACTTATTTCAGATGCAAAATATTATGTGTGGGATGACCCCTATTTGTGGAGGTTTTGTGCTGACCAAATTATTCGCAGGTGCGTTCCTGACCATGAGCACCACTCCATACTTGACTTTTGCCATGCACAGGCTTGTGGTGGCCATTTTGGACCGCAACACACTGGTCGTAAAATTCTTGAGTGCGGTCTATTTTGGCCATCTATTTTCAAAGATTGTTATGAATACTGCAAGTCCTGTGCTAGGTGTCAAAAGATGGGAAAGAATTCTAGGAGGAATGAAATGCCCCAACAACCATTACTATTTTGTGAAATTTTTGATGTTTGGGGTATTGACTTCATGGGACCTTTCCCTACTTCTGCTGGTTTAAATTATATTCTTTTGGCTGTTGATTATGTGTCTAAGTGGGTTGAGGCAATCCCCACTCGTACTAATGACTCTGCTATGGTCTGTAATTTGTAAAAAGTAACATAATCTCTAGATTTGGCATTCCTAAGGCCATCATCAGTGACCAAGGCACTCATTTCTGTAACAAAACTTTTGATGCCTTGCTCCGCAGGTATGGGGTTGTTCATAAGGTGGCAACACCGTATCATCCTCAAACTAACGGGCAGGCTGAGGTGTCCAATCGAGAAATTAAAAAGATTTTAGAAAAAATGGTTGGACCCTCAAGAAAAGATTGGAGTGCTAAGTTGTCTGATGCTCTGTGGGCTTACCGCACTGCTTATAAAACCCCGATTGGGATGAGCCCCTTTCGGTTGGTATTTGGGAAATCATGCCATTTGTCGGTGGAAATTGAGCACTGTGCATACTGGGCGGTTAAGCAATGTAACATGGACATAGGGAATGCCGGTAAAGAGAGGAAATTACAGCTGCAGGAACTTGATGAACTCAGGAGGGATGCCTATGAGAGCTCAAAGATCTATAAAGAGAAAACTAAGGCCTTCCATGACCAACTCATTCTGAGAAAAGAATTTCATGAGGGTCAGGAAGTGCTCCTTTACAACTCCAGACTCCAACTCATGGCCGGAAAGCTGAAATCAAGGTGGGAAGGACCCTATGTGGTGAAGAAGGTCTACCCTTTTGGGATGATTGAGATACAATGCAAAAAGACCAACTTCACCTCCAAGGTCAATGGACACCGACTGAAGGTGTTCCATCAAAGCCCCAACAGGGAAATAAATCAGACTGAAGTCCTCCTTTTTGAGGGAGTGAAGCTGCCCAATTAGGTGGCCACACGTCCAACTTAGGGACGTTAAATCAAAGTGCTTGGTGGGAGACAACCCACTGATATTTCTTTGTTTCGTTTGTTTCGTTGTTTTATTTTTATTTTTTCTGTTCTCATTTTTATTTTTATTTTGCGTACAAGCTTCACCGTGAACTAAAAAGCATATTTGTGAGTACAAGAGAGCAAGTATAGTGGTGAGGGAGGACAAAATGGCGTAACTGCAATCGGTCAGCGCAGGTAGACCGCCTAGGCGGTCCCTTAACCGCCCCAGCGGTCGCGGCAGCCAAAACGCTGTGTGTTGCTTAAGCGAAACGGTGCGTTTCGCACTTAGCGCCCCAGCGGTCCCTCGACCGCCCCAGCGGTTCGACCGCTCTGAAACTTAAAGCGGGGGTCGAGCGGCACTTGAGAGCATTCCATCACTCTCCCCTCTCTTACTCAAAACCCTAGCAGATCTAAGAGGAGTGCCGCCGCCGTTCGCCGCCACCCAGCCCCTTCACCTCCATTTTTGCACCTCTCAAGTAAGCTTGTATGTAGTTTTGTCATTGAATCTCGTTTTTCTCTCCTTTTTGCTTAGATTTGAGTTGAATATTGAGATTAGTTGTAGATTGTTGGTGTTTATCCCTTCCTGGACCGGTTATGTCATGCTTTTTGGTGTTTTGAAAAGCTTAAATGGAACAAAAATGGCGGACACCGTTTTTTTTTGTCGCGGCGCACTGTTCTGGTCGCCTCGCACCGCCCAGGCGGTCGTACCGCGACTGCACTGCATCGTCCGCATTCTGAGTTATTTTAAGCTGCTGCTACTGACGCCTAACCTTTTCTTGTCCCTGTGTATCTGTGTTGTTGTCGTATTCTTTTTTTTGCAGATCAATGGCACCCAAAAGATCCCGCCGGTCACAACAAACTCAAGGGGAGTCCTCCCGAGATTTCCGCGAGATGGAAGCCTCTAACAGTTATTTCTTTGACTGTTTGGTGGCTAAGGAGCGCTACTATGAAGATTTCCAAAAGCGTTCCATCCTTCATGAGCACCACCTCTGCTACGGGGGCTCAAATGAGTCTATTAGAGCTGTGGTGGCAGAAATTCAGACGCGTCGGTGGAACTTCCTGCTTGCTGAGCCTAAGGAAACCAATTGGACTCTGGTGAGGGAATTCTATGCGAACTACCACACCATAGGAGCAACTCACGTCCACCTTCGCGGTGAACAGGTCCTGGTGTCCCAGAAGCCATAGCAGAGATCCTGTGCATTCCTCTGCCCACTCGCAGAACGTGGCAGGATGATGATGAGTACACTCAGCTTCGCCGCCAACCTACTGTAGAACTCTTGGAGAGGGTGAGAGCCAGACTCTGTGTTGAGGAGGGGGGGACTGGCACAGAAATGCAAATGGTCTGCCAACCCATCTCCCCTCAAAGCACATCACTCTAGAGACCAGAGCGTGGACCCGAGCCGTTTTCAGTCACATACGACCTAACTCTCATAATTCAGATATCACTATTGATGATGCCATTCTTGTCTATCTGATTTTGGGGAACTCATGGATAAATGTGCCAAAGATTATATACACTGCCATGAGTAAGATCCATGACGGTGCTCGCTTCCGCAGCCTCCCCTACCCTACTTTGATCTCCACCATGGCTGAGCGGGCAGGGGTGCCAGGAAAAGATACTGATGATTGGCAGGGAGACATCCCGAAAGTGGGCGTCACTGGGTTGATTCAGCGAGATACTACAGAGCGGAGAGCCAGGGAGCGCGCAGCCGCCACCGCAGCTGCCCATGAGGTCCCTGATATTGCTGACCCACGTGCTGATGGCCCTGGCCCTTCTTCATTTGATGTTATGTGCACTACTCTGATGACCCACATGGATACCAGGTTTGAGCGGATGCAAGGCGAGCTCACAGGGCAATTACGAGCATCCCAGCGAGAGACCATCCGGCAGATGCGGGCTCTGATGCTTGACCCGCAACATCGCTTTGACGATGATGATGAGGATGAGTAGCCTAGAGCAGCAGGTCGAAGGGGCACACCTGAGTTGGTTGGATATGAGAACTCAGGGTGTGCGTACCACTCTCCATGGAGCCTGACTATGCCACTGAGGACAGTGACAAACCCAAGTGTGGGGAGGGGTAACACTTTCTTTCCTTTGTCTTAACTCTTGTTTTAGTTGTTTCGTTTGTTTCTACTTTCTCATTAGTTGATACTCTTTATTAGTTAGTATTCTATCTGCTGAGACTGGTTAGCTGCTAGTACTGGTTCTGTTTTGATGGTGAACTAGGTAGTTGATGCTGGTTTCCTGTGTTTTAATTAAAATTTTGAACTGTTGGCAATTGTGGTATATATGTTCTTAGTTGTGAGCAACTTGAATTTGGTTGGATGCATGTATGATGCTTGTGTACCCTTAGTTTTGAGCCTTCAACAACACTATTTTTTATTGCACACACACACAGGTACACCGATCCTAGACTTGCCAAATAGCCAACTCTTCTGTACTTGATGTAAATGATAGACTCATGCATTATTTTTTTGTTCAGCCCACTGCCATATAGACCTACCTTTGTAATTACCCTTGTATAGCCAATTTGAGCTTTATTCCCCTTTGTTCATATTAGCCACATTATAAGCCAAAAAGTGAAAAACAATGATTACCCTGTGGAGGTTAAGTGAACATGATTTGTTTTGTATACTATTTGGGGGTTATGATGCTTGATTGGGATATTGGGGGTTCTCACATGCTTGTAAAGGAAGAAAATTGGGTAACTGGTGGGGGTGAAAGGTTTGTGTACAATGCTTGGGTATTTGGTAGGATAGAAAATAAAAAGCTTATCTTATTCTCTATATATATATATACAAAAAAAAATAAAATAAAATAAAATAAAATAAATGAAAAAAAAATAAATATAAATAAATAAATAAAGTTGTTTTTATAGCTCCTTGTATATAGTTGGAGCCACCAATGCTAAGAATGGGTTTTGTGGCATATAATATGTGGTTCTCAGTCTTTGTGCTTATGTAATATATTATTTTCTAGACTAGGCGAACCATGAGATCTTAATTTCCACTTCAGTCCACACTCCCATATTTCCCTACCTGTACCTTGGCCCTATTACAACCCTGTGGCATGTTTCTTAATGCATCAAGTTTGAATTGAGAGGCTATTCTCATCTTTGGCAAGTCTGAGGAAGAGTGTTAGTGTTGTGTGTTCTAGGGACTAGCCTATACACCTGAGTGTTATTGAGTGAATTATATCCTTGTGAGGCTTAGCATCTTTCTGATCATGCATTCATACCTGACTCTCCTGCCCATTACTTGCTTTTGATGAAATTGCCAACATGTCTGTGGATATTAATTGGAAACTTGTATTATCTTACTAGTTCACTACTGCCATTGTCTATTGCTAACCATGTCTGTAAGCTCTAGCTCCGTTTCCCTTTTTTCTATCTTGTTTGTCTGCTGTGCTGGAATCCTGTATCTATTGCTTGGTTCTGTGTTGCATGAGGACATGCAATTGTTCAAGTGTGGGGAGGTTTGATAAACCGTATTTTCATGCCTATTTCTCCTTATAACTTGAGTAATTGTATGCTCTCAGTCATGCTTAAATTGGATTCTTACGCAATATTTGATTTGCATTACCGTTTCGAGTATTAGTACCATTTTGCGTATTAATTACTCTAATTGTTGCCACTCGTGCGTTTGATATGTTTTTGTTAGTGTTGTGGCTTCTCAGGAACAGGTAATCATAAGATATGTTGGAAATCGCGTCTGGAAACCAAGGAAAGCTAACTCACTGCCCACAGCAGCGCACCAACCGCCCAGGCAGTCATGCGCACGTAACTTCCACACCTGGACGTGCTGAATTTTGACCCACCGCCCAGTCGGTCGTGCGCGAGAAGACCTAGCGCAGCAGCAGCCCAAGACAGCAGCAGTTGGGATTTTTATAAATAGTCCCTTTGTGCTTAGTTCTATCTATCTAGTTTTCAATCCTCTGGTTCTTGTATGCACTCTGGTGCTGGCACTCTGGTGCTGGCACTCTGATAATTTTAGGATTTACTTTTCCAGAGCTCTCAGTTTTCCGTTCACCGTCTTTGTTTTGGGCACTCTTTATTCCTAGTTTTTACATACTGTTCTGAACTCCCGTTTTAATTCACTGTCTTTACTCTTCCTTATTTTCAGTTGTTGCTTTTACATTAAACCTTGTTTTTAGGGAGAGTTCACCTTGAATCTCTCCCTCGTTCTTTAATATAAAGTTTTTATTCAGCAATCTCTTTACTTTCTGAGTTCGTTTCAATTCGAGTTTTTAATCCTGTTCCCTTTACATTCGAGTCACTTTTAATTCATGCCAATTTACTTATTTTGCACTTGCACTTAATTTCTTTATTTTAATCGCCTTTACTTTTCCCAATTTTATTTCCTTGCAAACCAAACCAAAACCCCCCTTTTTTACTTATTGCTAAGTTTGAGTCAACAATTGCCACATAGATTCCTTGAGAGACGACCTGAGTCAGTCTTACTACTTGCTACCAAGCTTGTATTGAGATTAATTCAGCAATAAACTTTAAAACCCTTCTTCTAAATTGCTTCAGAGTACCGGGGAAATAACGACACTCCGGTGCTCTGTCAACCCTCCACCCTTACTCAGTACCATGCTGGACACCGTGTGTGCGGAGGAAATATCTTTGAGTGTTGGAGTCGCTGCAGAGATTCCCTCACTAGGAGAAATTGACGAGGCATGGGAGGAAGAAGTCATGGATTCCACTCCTTCATCCCCTGTTGTTTCTAGGCAACCATTGGGACCCTTCCCATTTGCTCTTGGGCCTCATGAGTATGCTTGTCTCGAGACTGATGCTCAACTCCTTACCCTTTGTGGGGTGTCGGTATCTTCTCTAGCTCAAATTTCTTGGAAACTAACTGATTTCAATTATGTTTTCTCTAACCCATCTTTTGAGGACTTTCATCCCTCCTCATTTGATTTTGTTTGTTTTAGGGATGCTTTTTGCAGGAGCAGGTGTTATGCTTCAAGGGACAAATTAAGGATCAAAACACTTGGGTCCCGAAATAAGAAAGGGATCATTCTCTTTGGAGTGGTTCATTTCTCATGCGATCCCGGTGGAGGTATGGAAAGCACACCATGGTGGAAACTGCTGGATCAATTCAAGCATAAGCCGCCCTGAGAGTGGCTAACCAAACGTCCAACTTAGGGACGTTAAAGCAAAGTGCTTTGTGGGAGACAACCCACCAAATTTTAATTTTGTAGCCTTTCATTTTGCTTTTTATATTTTATAGTTATAATTAATCACTCTATGTTTGTTAGATTTAATTTTGCATTAGGGAGTCTCATGCACGGAGTACATGACAGCAACTAGCCAAATTCTGCAGCAGCACTGGCGCCCTAGCGCATACAACGCTCTCCAGCGCCCGACAGGTCCCTGTCCACGCGCCCCAGCGCGCCTTTCACGCCCTAGCGCACCTGTCCGGGACGCTGTCAGTTCTGCCTCAGACGGTTTTATCTCTATATCCTTCTCTCTATTCTTTTATTGTTTGTCACTGAGGACAGTGCCTTATTCAAGTGCGGGGAGGGTGTAGAAATTGCTTTCGTGTATATCTTGCATGTATAGTTATTTTGTTTTATTTTCTTTTATTTTATGTGTTTTGTTTGATGATTGACTAGTTGTCTTTATAGCACCCTTTGGTCTGAAATTGCTTCTACCCGTGATTTTAATTCATAAATTGTTGGCATATTATTCTTATATGAGTTTGAATTGTTTTTGTTATCCCTGATGGTTGTTTGGATTACCTGTGAAAATTGAGCCTTACTGTGATTAAATACATCAACTGATCACTTTCTTTCTGTGGGCACACACACACTTGTATTTGTTATTCTTGAATTTGCTTGATTCTTGTTTTGCGTTTTATACATGTTGCGTGTGATTGAGGCATGATTTTGTTTTATATCTAAAAGCCACTTAGCCAAATAGCCAACCTATACCCAATTCCCATTGTTTGTAGCCAATTTGAGCCTTTATCCTTTTTTTTTTTTGTTACTAAGCTCATTACAAGCCAAAGACAGAAAAACAATGAAAAATCCCTTCTGAGAAACTAGGAGGACATGGTTTGATTGTTGAGCAAAAGTCTTAAGTGTGGGGAAATTGGGTTGAATTGTACATCCATTGGAATAACTACAAGATGTGGGAACAAATTGTAAAGGTAGTGCTTTTATATATAAGTGGTTAATTGTTCTTTCCTCTTTCTGCCTCATTCCAAATGTCAAAAGAATTGGGATGATGAATATGTTCCAAAAAAAAAACGAAAAAAAAATTTTAAAAAAAAAACGAAAAAAAAATTTCAAAAAAATAAAAAAATAAAAAAAATCCAAAAATATGTCATTGTCTTCAAATAAAGGTTGTTGGGTTCCTGGGAATCATTGTGGAATTATTTGGGAACCATGTAAATTATCTTGCTAGGTATTGTTTGGGTTCATTGATTTTGGGTATTTCTCTTCTTTCCATCTCTCTATCTCTTTCTCTACTTCTAGAAATCATCTGGGATCAATCGAACCATGAATTCTTAGTTTTTCGGAATTAAGTCCACTTCCCATAAATTCCATACCTGTCCCAAGCCCCGTTACAACCCTTAAAAGACCTCTTGATGCACCATGTTTGTGGAATTGCAATGTTAGGAGTATAGCAAATTTATGGAATGTGAATACTTGTATGTTTTATTCAATTGAGTGCTTAGCCAAAACACTGAGTGATTGAGAGCTAAACACACTGGTGAGGGCCAATCAACCGGCTTTGCATAACATGAACTGATTCTCTTAACTCATGATTTTCTTTGAATGCCAACTTGGAATAAGATTGTGGGTGTTGCATAATTTTGACCAAGGTGTGCTGTTTTGAATAACTTTCCATTATCTGTAGTATTTTGTTTTTTTTAGGACATAGGTGTTGAGATGTGTTAGCCATTGCTTTACTCTTAGAGATGCCTGGAATCATTGCTTTTGCATGAGGACATGCAATTGTTCAAGTGTGGGGATATTTGATAACGTGGTTTTTGCCAATATTTTATGCCCTTAATTTGGATGATTGTGTGCATTTCTTTGCTCTATTTTAGCATTTTATTGTATTTAATACAATTTGGAATTAATTGGGACTTAATGAAAATAAAGGCTAAAGTAATAAGTTTTATGATGTTTTTGCAATTCAAGGATGACCTTTGCACTTGATCTTGGGTATTTGGTGTTTGTGGTGCAGGTCATACCAATTATTTGAGCAATGGACATCAGAAACATAGTAAGGAAGCGAAACAGTTGATTTCTGCTCAGGATCGGGCGCTCTGGCGAGCATTGGTGCTCGAGCACCCTACGGGCGCTCGGGCGCACGTAGCAGCATATTGACAGCAAGGGCCAATCTGCAAAACCGCGTTGGGGGCCCAATTGTTAGGGTTTTGAGGCTGCTTCCTCTATATAAAGCAGTGCTAATGCATCCAGAAGACACACTTCAACATATCTTCTTACTTTTCAAACCCCAGGCTTTTGTTTTCCCTTTTAGTTAGAGTTTTTCTCTCATTAGGATTCCACCCTTTTCCTAGTTTTTGTTCTCTAACTTTCTCCACTCTCTTTCCATTGTTTACTTTCAACGTTATTCGTCAAGTCTTTGGGTTTTGTAAGTTACTTTCATAATTAATTCAGTTATTCGTTCTTCATTTATTTCCTCAATTGCATTTTACTTTCCATTAATCCTTATTTTCTTTGTCTTTCTCTTTATTGTTCAAGTTGTTTAATTTCTTCATTCCATCTTTGCTTTTAATTCCAATTTATTTTCTGCCCTTTTATTTCCTCCATGAGTAACTAAGTCTCTTGGTGGTTTATGAGGGTGTGAACATCATTGGGGTAAATTGAGGCTTTGTTCTTAATCTTGCATAAGTTTTCATTATCAAACCCATGACATATAATTTGAGATCTTAAATTGTGTGTTAAACCTTTGTCTTGACTTACTCGATTGAGTTAGGCTAATTCATTGGCATGTGTTTATGTGTTGATTGATTAATTGATGCATGGCATATCAGGAATTGGTAATGATTAATTAATTGGCTGATTAGCCTCTTTAATTAGATTAATGTGATTGGCTTTAACAATTGTTTAAAGTGAAACTAAAGGTGAGATCTCACTGATTAATCTCATTCTAGGCAATTAACCATTAGAATCACAACAAAGGAGTTAGATCTAACTCCGGCGTAATTAATCAACTCATGCATTCTTTTGTAGCCAATGATAAACACCCTAATGAATGTTCCACCCCATAAACCACTGTTTTTATTATTCCAAATTAATTTCTTGCATACAAAAACCCCCCAATTGTGACAACCCTCATACAACTAGTCTTGCGTATTGCTCTCTTAGACATTCCTTGTGAGAGATGACCCTGTTTTCCACTAAACTATATTAGGGGAACTTGGTTTTATAGATAATTAAATTTATGGGAGTTGCGACAACAACCATCACCAATTGTTGAGGTGGTGGAGGCAAGGCCATTGGAGCCTGGTATGGAGCCTGGGGTTGCCTTTGATGAGGAGGTTGGTACCGAACTTGCTGAGGTTGTTGGACTTGTTGTGGCTGTGGATTGTTATTCCACCTCATGTTCGGGTGATTCCTCCAACTTGGGTTATAGGTATTCCCCGTAGGTTGATTCTGTGGCTGAAATTGAGGCTTTCCCGGAAAGGTGTTTGCAGCTGCCATAATTGTTGCCTCTTCTTGAAGGTGCGGGAATTGGTTAGTTACATGGGAGTCCAATGAGCATATCTCGCACACCATAGCCTGGCTTGGGGTTACCGGTTTGGGTTGGTTGATGGCCAGTTGCTTCATGAAGGTTGCAATCTCATCCAGCTTCTGGTATAGGCCACCACTCTCCTGTTGAGCTACCTCATTCACCCCATTGGTCACGGCAGTTGCCCTTGTGCCAAATTGCTGTGAGTTCACAGCCATATTCTCGAACAGGATTCTTGCATTTGTCGGAGTCTTCTCCATCAGGGCACCACCACTAGCGGCATCGATCATGCAACGATCCATTCCCGTCAGACTCTCGTAGTAGTACTGGATCAATAGTTGTTCGGAGATCTGATGGGTTGGACAACTCGCCACTAACTTCTTGAATCTCTCGCAGTACTCATGGAGAGACTCACCTTGGAGTTGGCGGATGCCACTGATGTCTTTCCTTATGGAAGCTGCCCTTGAGGCTGGGAAGAATTTCTCCAAGAAGATATTCTTCATGCCAATCCATGTGGTGACAGCTCCATTTGGCAGGTTCAAGAATTATTGCTTCGCTTGACCGTTCAGAGAGAACGAAAAAGCTCGAAGCTTCACGTGCTCCTCGTTGACTCCTCTTGGCTTGAGAGTTTCACACACCACATGGATTTCTTTCAGGTGCTGGTGTGGATCCTCTCCGGCTAATCCGTGAAATTTGGGGAGCAAATGGAGAATAGCTCCCTTAAGCTCGAACTCAGTGTCCAACCTTGGGTAGGTGATTCTCAAAGGTTGTTGAGTGAGGTCAGGAGCTGCAAGTTCCTTCAAGGTGGGCTGATAGTCTGCCATGATTGAATTTGGACCTGAAACACTAACAGACAAATCAGAAAGTTCAGGACCAGTGAAAAGTAGAGTTGTAAATGGTGGACCTTCCGATTGCCCTTGAGACTCACTAAACCCTCTCCTAGCTTGCCTTATTTTCTCAAAGTATTTTCAATTTCAGGATCAAAAACAACATGTTGGGGATCCGGTTGAGATCGAGTCATGCAAAACTGCAACTTTGCAGTCGTAGTCGCGCGCTGGGGCGCTATACGGGCGCTGGAGCGCGTGTGACAGCAGCAGACTCAGTTGTTCTTGGAACAGCGAGTCTGGGAAGAACAAATAGAAATACAAAAATGAAAATAAAATGCAAAATAAAAGGAAAATCTTTTTGTTGTTTTTGTTTTTGAAAGAAACAAAGAAAAGAAAAGAAAACGGTTATGTACACTATGCACAAATCACACAACTAGTGATTACTTTCATCGCCATTCCCCGGCAACGGGGCCAAAAATTTGATGGGTAAGTGTCGCAACTCCCATAAATTTAATTATTTATAAACCAAGTTCCCCTAATATAGTTTAGTGGAAACCAGGGTCGTCTCTCACAAGGAATGGCTAAGGAAGTAATACACGAGACTAGTCGTATGAGGGTTGTCACAAATTGGGGGATTTTTGTTTGAATGCAAGAGAAATAATTTGGAATGAAATAAGAATGATAAAAACAGTGGTTTATGATGTAGAACATTCATTAGGGCGTTTATCATTGGCTACAAAAGAATTCATGAGTTGATTAATTACGCCAGAGTTAGATCTAACCCTATTGTTGTGATTCTAAGGATTGATTGCCTAGAACAAGATTAATCAGTGAGATCTCACCTTTAGTTTCGTTTTCACCAATCTTTAAAGCCAATCACATTAATCTAAATATCTAATTAAAGAGACTAATCAACCAATTAATTAATCATTACCAATTCCTGATATGTCATGCATCAATTAATCAATTAACACATAAACACATGCCAATGAATTAGCCTAACTCAATCGAGTAAGCCAAGACAAAGGTTTAACACACAATTTAAGATCTCAAATTATATGCCAAGGTTTGATAATGAAAACTTATGCAAGATTAAGAACAAAGTCTCAATTTACCCCAATGATGTTCATACCCTCATAAACCACCAAGAGACTTAGTTACTCATGGAGGAAATACAAGGGCAGAAAATAAATTGGAATTAAAAGGAATTAACTGACTTGAACAATAAAGAGAAAGATTAAAGAAAATAAAGACTATGGAATATAAATGCAAATTGGGAAGATGGAAAAACGAATAACTGAATTAATGAAAAGAGTAACTTACAAAACCCAAAGGATTTGACGAATAACGTTAGAAATAACAATGGGGGAGCTTGAGCTAAACTTAGGAAAAGAAGATGGAATCCTAATGGAGAAAATAAACTCTAACTAAAAAGCCTAGGGATGAAAAGTAAGAAACTAGGAAAAGAAAATAGTAAGAAATTGAAGGTGTGAAGAAGAGATGAGGAGATGATGAAGTGATGTGTTTTCTGATGCATTAGCCTTCTTTAAATAGAGTGAGCAGCCTCCAAACCCTAGTTAATTGGGCTCCCAGCTCGGCCTTGCAGATAGGTCCTTGTTGTAACAAAATTGTGGCGCGGCGCTGGGGCGCTGATAGCTCGCTAGGGCGCTGGTGTTGAGCACGTGATGCATTCTGATAGGGTTCGGGCGCTGGGGCGCGCTGAGGGCGCTGGGGCGCTGGGGCGCTCGATGCTAGACCTGGATTCCGCTGCTCCGCTTCTTACTCAGTTCCTGATGTCTACTGCTCCAATAATTCCTATGACCTGCACCAAAAAATATAAAATACCCAAGATCAAGTGCAAGGGTCATCCTTGAACTGCAAAAAAAACATCATAAAACTTATTACTTTAGCCTTTATTTTCATTAAGTCCCAAATAAATCCAAATTGTATTAAATACAATAAAAGGCTAAAATAGAGTAAAGAAATGCATACAATCATCCAAATTAAGGGCATAAAATATTGACAAAAATCACGTTATCAATTATTATTATTATTATTATTATTATTATTATTATTATTCTGATTTTTTCCTTCTAAAAACAACATTTCTTTTTGTATAATTATGGTTGCAACTTATGATTTCGTTGTATGATATAATCATCCTCGAAATTTTATTTTGGGTATTTGTGCGAATTACATCGTCCTATACCCTAAAAAATCTTTTTTTTAATTGAACAAATTATTTTCTTTTTCAAAGCAATTCATTTCCTTTCAATTAAAATCAAAATCAAAATCTACAAATTCTTTTTTATAATTCATGATCTCGTTGTACGACTTAATCATCCTCGAGGATCGCTTTTTTGGGTACTTGTGCGAGTCATATTGCCCTGTACCCTACAAAATATCTTTTTTCTCAATATAATAATTATTTCCTTTTTAAATTGAAAACAATTTATTTTCTTTTATTTAAATCAATCAAAATCTTTGTTACAGTTTATAATATCGTTGTATGATTTAATCGTCCTCGATATTTTAAAGTGTGGGGTACTTGTGCGAATAATATTCCCCTGTATCCTAAAAATATCTTTTTTATAAACAAATTTCCTTTTAAAAAAATTTCATTTATTCTCTTTCAAATTAAAAGCAATCAAAACAAATCCTACCCAATATCTTTAAAAAAAAAATACACCAACACACAAACATTTTCTACAAGAACGACGTGGGTTTGAGTTCCTCATTGCATCAGAAGTTACGTCGGCGCAGGCTACAACCTGTCAACCCAAAATTAAATTTCTAATCATTGTGTTCCTTCTTTATGTGTTTGGTTTCATTTATTTCGATTTAAAGGGGAAATTAAATGTTATTAAATTATAAATATAGATTTGCATAATTTTCTCTAGGGTAGCCGTATTTATACGGATGTATTAGAGGTGCAGTGAGATTAAATTATCACCCTTCCCTAATCATAACTCGACTCCCGAACCTTATCTCTAAAAAGACCAGTTTCTCACAAAATAAAGGTTTTCCAATTTTTCCATAATTAAAATTGGTGGCGACTCCATTTTTCTCTATTTTTAGTCACGGCACCCCTCGGGGACGTTGTGACAATATCTTTTGTTTATTCAAAGTCCTTAAGCATTTGTTTGTAAGTGCTTTAAGCACACGTCTTTCAAACACAAATCTGTATTTATTTGTAAAAGTCTCACTCATGTGGAGGTGAGCAATTAGAGCCTGAAGAGGCTAGGAAAAGAATACTTGTAAAAGTCTCATGGTGAATGAGCAAGTAGCCTGAAGAGGCCATTCAAAGAATACTAGCCTTGCTCATTGGTTGAGTTAAGCGGGAAAAGCCAGAAGTGACTTGGTGAAAAGAATACTAATCTCTTACTTATAAGAGTGGAGTAAAAAGTCCTTAGTGGTATCTAAGGCTAGGAAAATCCTTTTCTGGTTTGAAAAGGTAGCTTAGCCTGAGAAGGCTTGTGGAAAGAATATCTGGAGGGAGCCTGGGAAGGCTTCGATAGGAAAGAATATCTAAGCTTAGCCTGGAAAGGCTTGTGGAAAGAATATTCACTGCAGAGCCTGAAGAGGTTAGAAGAAAGAATACTTGAGAAAACCTGAGAAGGCTTGATAATCTCTGTAACTTTGAATAAAGTTAGTGGAACTCAAACAGTTGTTTGAGAATTGGATGTAGGCTATGTTTTGGTCGAACTAGTATAAAAATATTGTGTGATCTTCATCTTTTTACACTTCATCCTTTAACTCTGCTTTCTCTATTTTAATCAGCTTTCTCATGCTTTAACTTAAGTTTAAATATTCTGCATTTCATTGAGAAAGCTGTGTTTAATGAAGTGTTAATTAAAACTTAATTAGAAGCAGGTTATGGACTTGATTCTGTGAGTGTTCCCCATCAGAATCTTAATCAAAGAATCTGATTCTAATTCTGCAGTTTTATGTCAGAATGCCAGGTTTCTCATCAGCATTCTGATACTCATCTAAATCAGATTCTCTTGCTTTAATTCATGTAATTAAAGCTTCACATTATTCTAACTTGTCTCTAATTATAGTTTCTCAATAATCATAATCAGAAAGAGTTTAGAACCATTCCTAAATGAATTTATCTCAATTGCAATTGTTGAGAAAGCTGTTCAGAAAGCTGCATTCTCAATCAGGTTTTTGAACCAGTGATTCACTTGGTTTCTCATATGTATGATAAACTTCACTCAATCTTCATTAAGGGACTATCTTTATGATCTTTCTCATTAAAAAGATAAACCACTTGGAAAACTACTGATAGCTCATTGATTGGATATCTTAGGTTACTCAACTCTTGTTGAGAAACCCAATTCTGAAAGCTAGCTAAGTGTGTTACACTTTGTGAGAAAGAATTACTTTCTGATCAAGAAAGTAAACAATTTAAAAATGGGTAAAGCACGATTCAACCCTCCTTCTCGTGCTATTCAACACCTTCAATTTTCTGGGCTTTTTTAGTTTGAATTGATTGCATAATCATGAAGAGGACAATCTCACGATTCCATAGACACTAAGAACGCATGAAACAGAGCTCTGTGGAGAGAGATATCGAAGAGAGAAGTTTGCGGGTTTGCGGATCGCCATAAACCCGACCCGACCCGATTTTGTGACCCGGCTGGAGGTCAGGGATGATGAAACGTGTCCCTAGCACTCCGCGTCGGCCACGTGCCACGCGCAGGACCGTTAGATTGACGAAGCCAGATTGCGTCACGTGTCGTCTCTTCGGCCGTTTGATTGTTGCAGGCTCTACACTCCTAATCTGGCCACGTGTTTCATCCTTGGCTGTCCGGTGCTGCAGTCATGGCTTTCTCTGATTCGGCCACGTGTCGAACGGAAGATGCGCAAGAGAAGCGCGTGCGGTGCGTGTCACGCGTGTGGATGCGCGTGGATGAGAAGCTTCTCTGGGCGCGTGCAACGCGTGGAGCCCACTCCCAGGCCCAAAAGTTTCCAATTTTGTTTGTAAATTAGTATTTTTAATTTCTGATTTATTGATATATTTTAATTAATTTTTTGAGTATTAGAAATATTTATTGTAATTTATTTCAGTTTTAAATAATTGAAAATTATGTGATAATCTCCTTATTTTGTCTTGAAATTTTTTATGCATGTTACTATTGATATTTGAGGTTTATATTCATGCATAATCTCATATTTTTTGCACATAAAATTTGAGCTTATTTTATGTCATAATTATTTGTATATTATGATATATATTATGTAAAGTTTTTTTAAATGCTAATGTTATTGACAATTATTTGATTCATTATCTGAGACGAATATTACGAGGAGATTTAAATTATGACAAATGCATATTTTGTAAATTATATTGTGCTTTTTGTTCTAAGTCTTTTTTGGACATAATTATACTCCCATATTATATTGCACAATATTTGATTTATGTCGTTCAAGTGGGAGAATATTTAATAACTTATTATTTTATGAACTTGCATAAATCAAAATTGGATTCAAGCATTTGTGAGTCCATAAAAATTGAATTATTTGTTTTTCTTGTTATATATCCTAGGACTCTATGACAATTAAGTTATATTATTGTTATTATGCTAAAATTCTATTTTCTTATAAAGAGAAATTTATTGTGGGTGAAGTTTTAAGAAAGATAATATATTTTATTTTGTAAATCTTGCTATGTTCACAACCTTTTTAGTTCTTTTTGGGAGATATTAAGTTTTTTTGGCTCACAAGTTTTTTCTTGGTATAAATTATTATGCTTAATTTATTGTATTTCAATAAGTTGTTGTTAACTATGTCAGTATATATTGACATATATAAAATTTTGTTTTTCTCCCATTATGGTTGTGACAAAATCACCCTATATTTATAATACTTATAATGTTAACAAATGTTGCATCGATGAGATTTAAATTTTGATGAGCATTTCTCATAATTGAGATTAATCTTTAGAATAATTTTGTATTTTTATTTATAAAGATTGTTGAACACTTTTCATGGTTGAGATCAACTCACCTTCGCGGGACGGACCATGGAAGATATTATTGTTTTTATTTATAAATATTGATTAAATATTATCATTCTCAAATATGAATATTATTGTGTTGCTCATTAAATGTTGTTGGATATTTTTCATGGTTGAGAGTTCGCCTTCGTGGGACGAACTATGAAAAATATCATTGAAATTATTGTGAAAATATGAAAGAAATTATGTTTGGGCCAGCTGATGATAGTGGGCTAGACCCATCATTATCTAACATTGGAGAGTCCCTACTATTGACCAGTTGACAGTATTTATTCCGCCCTATTAGGAAGAAATTAATATATATAGGCTGATTAACCTAGCCTAACGTACGTTGTCTCTTGACTTCTCCAATACACACTCTTCTTTCTCTCTTCTCTGTTTCAGACACTAGAATACTCTTGGTGTGAGGAGCAACAACGAACGAGAAACAAGTCAATCTTAATCTGATCTAGGTTATGTTTCTCATGTTCCTCTTTTGAATCTTTGTATTGTCACATGCTATAATTGAAACTAAATATTATGTTCTTATTATTTTCCTTCAAGTTCTACTTTAGGTTAATGTGTATTTAATTGTAACCAACTTGGGTTGGTCAAGTGGTTAGCTCACTTGGCCACTTAAGCAAGGGTCGGGGGTTCGATCCCCGCCTTGTGTATGCAGCAACCCGTTGGCCAGCGGTTAAACCCTTAAATGGAGCTCCACACTGCGGCGGATTAGTCCTTGGCCTATCGGGCTGGGGGATACCGTTGGTCCAGTACCAAAAAAAAATGTGTATTTAATTGTAGCGCAATAAACCGAAGATTATATATTTTATGTGAATAATTGTCTTATTGTTCACTCATATGGGATAATAATAATTTTTTTATTATCTTCCAAAATTTTCTCTTATCTGTTAAAACTGTAAATTTCCAACTCAAAGAATAAATCTTTAGATGATGAACCTTTTATAAATAATTTTAAGAGTTAGTGTAAAAAATAAAAAAAAAAGAAACATAAATAAATGACCATATTGTATTGTATGTAAATTATTACCTTGTTGTCAAATGTATTGACTGAAGTAAGAGATTGTTCATCCTTCCAAGTATTTCATAGCTTGCTAAATTCTCCCACTTACAAATGATAATGAATGTAAATTTGTTTATATGTAAATAAATAAATTCAGTAAAGTAAATTTTTACTTACTTCTTTAAGAAAGTACATGTCTAAATTACTCATCTTTAGATCCCAACACAAGCGATAAAGTTCTTGAAATTTTTTGTTTTCTGTAGATGGAAAGAATAATGTTAGTTGATATATATAGTTTTATGTATTTTAAACATTTAGTTAATTCTCCATTTCGTGTTTCATTTATCCCTTCTCTGATAAATATTTTTGTGTTTCTTTGAGAAACACCTCTAGACAAAGCAACATATAATTGTCCATAACTAAAAACATGTTTTGGAAGATAAATGATAGGATGCGAAATTCTGTGCATTCTTTACCTTTACATGCGCATCTTGCATCCCTTATTGCTTTAATAATGGTTCTTTACATTGTTTGTGCATATTTTCACTTTCTTGGTTAGTGTGGCAATTTTATGTCTTTTTGAGGCTTGTTAGTGGCATTTCGGTCTTGTTATCTTTTGATGCACTCTTGGGTAGTGATGGTTGTTGTCGTGACATCCATAAATTTAATTATTTATAAAACCAAGTTCCCCTAATATAGTTTAGTGGAAACCAGGGTCGTCTCTCACAAGGAATGGCTAAGAGCGCAATACTCATGGCTAGTTGTATGATGGTTGTCACAATTGGGGGTTTTTTTGTATGCAAGAGAAATAAATTGGAATAAAATTGGAATAATAAAAACAGTGGTTTATGGGGGTAGAACATTCATTAGGGTGTTATCATTGGCTACAAAAGAATGCATGAGTTGATTAATTACGCCGGAGTTAGATCTAACTCCTTTGTTGTGATTTTTTATGATTAATTGCCTAGAATGGGATTAATTAGTGAGATCTCACCTTTAGTTCCACTTTCAACAATTATTAAAGCCAATCACATTAATCTAATTAAAGAGACTAATCAGCCAATTAATTACTCATTACCAAATCCTAATATGCCATGCATCAATTAATCATCTAACACATAAACATATGCCAATGAATTAGCCTAACTCAATCGAGTAAGCCAAGACAAAGGATTAAACACACAATTTAAGATCTCAAATCATATGCCAAGGTTTGATAATGAAAACTTATGCAATATTAAGAACAAAGCCTCAATTTACCCCAATGATGTTCACACCCTCATAAACCACCAAGAGGCTTAGTTACTCATGGAGAAAATAAAAGGGCAGAAAATAAATTGGAATAAAGAAAGTAATTAACTTTAACAATAAAGAGCAAAGTAAGAAATTAAATGCAAATTGGAAAGATGGAAAACGAATAACTGAATTAATTAGAAAGAGTAACTTACAAAACCCAAAGGGCTAGACGAATAACGTTGAGAATACAAATGAAGGAGCTAGAGCTAAACTAGGAAAAACGGGAATCCTAATGGAGGAAAAATAACTCTAACTAAAGCCTAGGGTTGAAAGTAAGTAAACTAGGAAAAGAAAAGATGTAAAAGTAGTGGTGTTGAGAGGTGTTGTTTTCTGATGCATTAGCCTCCTTTAAATAAGGTGAGTAGCCTCCAAACCCTAATCAATTTGGGCCCCCAACTCGTGCAGATAGGGTTTCTGCTGTGACAGAATTGCGGCGCGGCGCTGGGGCGCGTATAGCTCGCTAGGGCGCCAGCGCTGTGCACGTGATGAGTTTAAGTGGGCCTCGTGCGCTGGAGCGCGCTATGGGCGCTGGAGCGCTTGATGCTGGTTCTGAAACTCACTGTTACGCTTCTTGCTCAGTTCCTGATGTCTACAGCTCCAATAATACCTTTGACCTGTACTAAAAATACAAAATATCCAAGATCAAGTGCAAATGTCATCCTTGAATTGCAAAAACATCATAAAACTTGTTATTTTAGCCTTTATTTCTATTAAGCCTAATTAAATTCCAAATTGTATTAAGTATAATAAAAGGCTAAAATAGAGCACAGAATTGCATATAATCATCCAAATTAAGGGCATAAAATATTGGCAAAAACCACATTATCAAATATCCCCACACTTGAACAATTGCATGTCCTCATGCAAAAGCAATGATTCCAAGCATCTCTCAAAGCAAAGCATTGGCTAACACATCTAACACCTAAGTCCTAAAAGAAAAAATAAAATCTACAGATGATGGAAAGTTATTCAAAACAACACACCTTGGTCAGAATTATGCAACACCCACAAACATATTATTAGTTGGCATTAAGAGAAATACTTGAGTTAGGAGAATCAGTTCATGTTATGCAGAGTTGGTTGATTGGCCCTCACCAGTGTGTTTTTTCTCTCAATCACTCAGTGTTTTGGCTAAGCACTCAATTGAATAATTCACACAAGCATTCACATTCCATAAATTTGCTATACTCCTAACATTGCAATTTTACAAACATTGTGCATCAAGAGGTCTTTTCTGGGTTGTAACGGGGCTTGGGACAGGTGTGGCATATATGGGAAGTGGACTTAATTCCAAAAAACTAAGACTTCATGGTTTGATCAATCCTAGATGACTTCTATCACTACAGAAAAGATGGAGAGAATAGAAATACTCAAGATCAATAACCCATAAATTCTTAAAATTAACATTCCCAAGGTTCCCAAATAATTTCACATTAATTCCCGGGAACCCAACAACCTTTATTTGCAGAATTCACATTTTTTCTTGATTTTTCTGTAATTTTCGATTTCTTTTTTATATATCCCTCATCTCAATTCCTTTGGTAATTAAAATGAGGTGGAAAAGAAAATAGCAAAAGACCACTTATGTACAAAAACTACCCTTACAGCTACATTCTCATACTCTACAGTATATACCAGTGCTCAATTTAACCCAATTTCCCCACACTTAAGACCTTTGCCCAACAATCAAACCATGTCCTCCTAGTTTCTCAGAAGGGATTTTTTCATTGTTTTTCTGTCTTTGGCTTGTAATGAGCTTAGTAACAAAAAAGGGATAAAGACTCAAATTAGCTACAAACAATGGGAATGGTGTATGGGTTGGTTATTTGGCTAAGTGGCTTTTAAATGTAAAAACAAAATTATGCCTCAATCACATGCAACATGTATAAAATGCAAAACAAGAATCAAGCAAATTTAGGAATAACAAATACAAGTGTGTGTGTGCTCATAGAAAGAAAGTGATCAGTTGATATATGTAATCACATTAAAGCTCAAATCTCACAGGTAATCCAACCAACCAAACAGAGATAACACCAACAATTCAAACTCATATTAGATTATCATGCCAACATTTCTGAGTTAAAATCAAAGGGCAAAGCAATTCAGACCAAAAGGTACTATAAAGAAAACTACCCAATCATCTACCTAAAAACACATAAAAGAAAACAAAATAAAGAAAAAGAAAACAAAAGAGTTAGGCATGTCATTATTTACAAAAGCCAATTTTTCTACACCCTCCCCACACTTGAATGAGACACTGTCCCCAGTGTCAACAAATTAAAGAACAGAGAAAAGGGTATAGAAAGGACCTACAGAGGACTCAATCGTCCTCTGAACCGTCATCATCCTCGTCACCGTCCTCCTCCTCGGCCTCATCATCCTCATCATCATCGTCGTCCTCGTCCTCATCGACATCAATAGGAGCCTGGGAATTTCACGGAGCTCCATAACCGGCGGAAAAGCGCTGGTCGATGTAGGATCGGAAACCGCTCTGCATCTCAGCGATCCTCTAGTCATAGTGAGTCTGCATGGCCAGGTATCGCTGATCATGATAGCTCTCAGCTGCAACAAACTTCTGATCGAAGTATTCTCTCATGTTGACCTCCATCTGGGTCAACTGTACAGTAATGGAATCTAGGGGATTCCCCGCTGGCTGGGTCTTATTCTGAGTTGCTGCATCCTTGGTAGCAATACCGGCGGCAGTGATGGTGGAATGTGGCCCTTGCCACTCGTCGTCAGCGTACTCTGGCACACCACACTGGATAGCCAAAGAGGTGATCAGAGAAGGAAACGGGAGGCACCTGTAGGCCTCAATGTGGTGAGCCTGATGCATGGTGCGCTGTAGACGAGTGGGCAAATCCACCCAGTGGCCCTCCATAATGTAGTAGAGATGGAGGGCTTGCTCTGCGGTGAGGTCGGAGATGTGGGAGACTGGGTAGATGTGGCTGAAGTAGATGCGGGACCACGCTCTTCCTTCCAGGTTGAGTGTGTAGTTCTTCAAGGTGCGGGGGAGCATATTGGCTCCCAACGTCCAGCTACAACCCGGAAGGCAGAGGCGGTTCTTGATCGCATCCAAACTCGTATTAGCCATGGTCTGGATGGCATCTGGCTCCCCGAGTGCATAATCGGGCTCCGGGGCAATCTGAATTTGCGTGGCTATGCTCGCCACGTCTACTAGAATGAACTTGCCCCGGAGGAACACCTCAGTGGCGACGCGGTCATGGAAGTTGGCATAGAACTCCCGCACCCAAGTGACGTTCGCCCTGACGGGGGTACTGAGAAGGTAGTGGGCCCACCCCCGCCGCTCAATCTCTACCACGACCATATCGAGCCGTCCTTGGCCCTCATCGTGGAACTGATGCCCCAACTCAAAGAGGGATTTCCTCTTATGGATGTGGCATGGAAAGCCATCTCGGCAGTGACATTGAGGAATCGTGCGGGGTCGTGGGGCTAATCATAGGAGTGATCATCCTCCTCGGTGGTGCGCACTCTCTTTCCCTTACCGCCTCGAGTTCGTGGTGCCATGCCTGAAAAGATAATGATCAAGACAATCAAGTTCCAGTATACAGTCCAAATATTGGCTAATGTCAATTCTAGTCATGCCATAAATTAATGCAGATGCAAAACAAAATATAAGATAGCAGTTAAACATGCCTAATCCAGCAAACAAATAATCACAGATTCGGCCAAATTCTGCAGCAGATCGGTGCTGGAGCACGGAGGGCGCGCTTGAGCGCACGACCTGCAATGGCACGAAAGCGCCTCGCGCTCGAGCGCGTATAGCGCTGGAGCGCACGAGGGTTTCGGCGACAGTACAGAACAACGCATAACAGTGCGAAAACTACTCTAACTCGAAATTTCTCACCATTCTAACCGATTAAATCATTTAACATGCAAAACCAACCGATTAAACTCACACTAAACAACCAAAAATCACATTTATCATCTCCTAATCAATCAAAAACCAATTTCTACCAAGAACAACGAAAAGATTGAGTTTAAGACCAATGTACCTTGATAGGATGCAATGTTATGACAAGATGTACAAATGTATGGAGGCAAATATGAGCAAATGTGTGAAAAATGGTGAGAGGGAGAAGAGAGAAAATCGGCCGCACTGGAGCTGCAATGGAGGGAAAGGGACCGAATGGTCTGCGATTTGGGAATTGAGGGTTTTTGAAGAAACCCGCGTGCGCAAGAGCGCGCTGGAGCGCGAAGCCCAAACGCAGCGTTTCATTAAAACGAAATGCGCGTGCTGGGGTTCGTATGTGGCGCCCGGGCGCGGCCTCCTGATGCAGAATCAGTATTTTACTGCTATAATTCCTAAAATGCATGAAATTATCCTAATTAATTTAAATTCATGCAAAAATTTAAAGATGCAAATAAAAAATAAAATACGGAAAATAAAATACGAGATTTGAAATTCGGAAATTGAAATACGAAAATTAAAAATACTGAAAAATAAAGAAAACCGGTGGGTTGTCTCCCACGAAGCACTTTGCTTTATCGTCCCTAAGTTGGACGGTCGACCGTTTCGAGGCTACTTTGGTCCAGAATTGTCAACACCAGCTGTTCCGGTCATGATGTGGATGGCACTCACATTCCCTTTGGGATTGGGAACTGTTTGAGATGGGATCTGTGAGGTGCCAGCTTGTTCACAGGCTTGTGTGGTCGGATTTCCCTTCATTTGATGGACCTCATTCTGCAAGTTCAGCATCATCCTTTGTTGCTCCATGAGTAGTTTCATCACATCACCGATGGTTGGCTCGTTAGGATTCGGAGGTGCAGGCAGAGCCAATTGTTGCGGTGGTGGAGGTAAGGCCATTGGAGCCTGATATGGAGCCTGGGGTTGCCTTTGATGAGGAGGTTGGTACCGAACCTGCTGAGGTTGCTGGACTTGTTGTGGCTGTGGATTGTTATTCCACCTCAGGTTCGGGTGATTCCTCCAACTTGGGTTGTAGGTGTTCCCCGTAGGTTGATTCTGTGACTGAAACTGAGGCTTTCCCGAAAAAGTATTTGCAGCTGCCACCATTGTTGCCTCTACTTGGAGATGTGGGCATTGGTCAGTTGGATGGGTCTCCAAAGAGCATATCCCACACACCATTGCTTGGCTGGAGGTTCCCGGTTTGGCTTGATTGATGACCAATTGCTTCATGTAGGTAGCAATTTCATCCAGCTTTTGGTGTAGGCCACCACTCTCCTATTGAGCTACCTCATTCACCCCTTTGGTCACAGTGGTTGCCCTTGTGCCAAACTGCTGTGAGTTCACAGCCATGTTCTCGAACAGGAGCCTTGCTTCTGCCGGAGTTTTGTCCATCAGGGCCCCACCACTGGCGGCGTCAATCATACAGCGATCCGTACCCGTCAGACCCTCATAATAATACTGGATCAACAATTGCTCTGAGATCTGATGGGTTGGACAGCTTGCCACCAGTATCTTGAATCTCTCCCAGTATTCATGGAGAGACTCACCTTGCAGTTGGCGGATGCCACTGATGTCCTTCCTTATGGCGGCTGCCCTTGAGGCTGGGAAGAATTTCTCCAAAAAGATCTTCTTCATGTCAATCCATGTGTTGACAGCTCCATTTGGCAGGTTCAGGAACCATTGCTTCGCCTGACCGTCCAGAGAGAACGGAAAAGCCCGAAGCTTCACGTGTTCCTCGTTGACTCCTCTTGGCTTGAGAGTCTCACACACCACGTGGAATTCCTTGAGGTGTTGGTGTGGATCCTCTCCGGCCAAACCGTGGAATTTAGGGAGCAAATGGAGAATAGCTCCCTTAAGCTCGAACTCAATGTCCAACCTTGGGTAGGTAATCCCCAAAGGTTGTTGGCTGAGGTCAGGAGCTGCAAGTTCCTTCAGGGTGGGCTGATAGTCTGCCATAATCGAACTCAAACCTGAAACACTAACAGACAAATCAGAAAGTTAAGGACCAGAGAAAAGTAGCGTTTCAAACGGTGGATCTTCCGGTTGCCCTTGGGACTCAGTAAACCCTCTCCTAGCTTGCCTTATTTTTCTCAAAGTGTGTTCGATTTCAGGATCAAAAACGGCAAGCTGGGGATCCGGTTGAGATCGAGTCATGCGCGGCTGCAACTTTGCAGTCGCAGTCGCGCGCTGGGGCGCTGTATATGCGCTGGAGCGCGAGTAACAGCAGCAGACTCAGCTGTTCGTGGAACAGCGAGTCTGGGAAGAGTAAAAATAAAATACAAAACGAAAATAAAGTGCAAAATAAAAGGAAAATCTTTTTGTTGTTTTTATTTTTGAAAGAAACAAAGAAAAAAATAAAAGAAAACGGTTATGTACACTATTCACAAATCAAACAACTAGTGATTACTTTCATCGCCATTCCCCGGCAACGGCGCCAAAAATTTGATGGTTGTTGTCGTGACATCCATAAATTTAATTATTTATAAAACCAAGTTCCCCTAATATAGTTTAGTGGAAACCAGGGTCGTCTCTCACAAGGAATGGCTAAGAGAGCAATACTCATGGCTAGTTGTATGACGGTTGTCACAATTGGGGTTTTTTTGTATGCAAGAGAAATAAATTGGAATAAAATTGGAATAATAAAAACAATGGTTTATGGGGGTAGAACATTCATTAGGGTGTTATCATTGGCTACAAAAGAATGCATGAGTTGATTAATTACGCCGGAGTTAGATCTAACTCCTTAGTTGTGATTCTAATGATTAATTGCCTAGAATGAGATTAATTAGTGACATCTCACCTTTAGTTCCACTTTCAACAATTATTAAAGCCAATCACATTAATCTAATTAAAGAGACTAATCAGCCAATTAATTACTCATTACCAAATCCTAATATGTCATGCATCAATTAATCAACTAACACATAAACATATGCCAATGAATTAGCCTAACTCAGTCGAGTAAGCCAAGACAACGGATTAAACACACAATTTAAGATCTCAAATCATATGCCAAGGTTTGATAATGAAAACTTATGCAATATTAAGAACAAAGCCTCAATTTACCCCAATGATGTTCACACCCTCAAAAACCACCAAGAGGCTTAGTTACTCATGGAGAAAATAAAAGGGCAAAAAATAAATTGGAATAAAGAAAGTAATTAACTTTAACAATAAAGAGCAAAGTAAGAAATTAAATGCAAATTGGAAAGATGAAAAATGAATAACTGAATAAATTAGAAAGAGTAACTTACAAAACCCAAAGGGCTAGACGAATAACGTTGAGAATACAAATGAAGGAGCTAGAGCTAAACTAGGAAAAACGGGAATCCTAATGGAGGAAAAATAACTCTAACTAAAGCCTAGGGTTGAAAGTAAGTAAACTAGGAAAAGAAAAGATGTAAAAGTAGTGGTGTTGAGAGGTGTTGTTTTCTGATGCATTAGCCTCCTTTAAATAAGGTGAGCAGCCTCCAAACCCTAATCAATTTGGGCCCCCAACTCGTGCAGATAGGGTTTCTGCTGTGACAGAATTGCGGCGCGGCGCTGGGGCGCGTATAGCTCGCTAGGGCGCCAGCACTGTGCACGTGATGAGTTTAAGTGGGCCTCGTGCGCTGGAGCGCGCTATGGGCGCTGGAGCGCTCTATGCTGGTTCTGAAACTCACTTCTCCGCTTCTTGCTCAGTTCCTGATGTCTACAGCTCCAATAATACATGTGACCTGTACTAAAAATACAAAATATCCAAGATCAAGTGCAAAGGTCATCCTTCAATTGCAAAAACATCATAAAACTTGTTATTTTAGCCTTTATTTCTATTACGCCCAATTAAATTCCAAATTGTATTAAGTATAATAAAAGGCTAAAATAGAGCACATAATTGCATACAATCATCCAAATTAAGGGCATAAAATATTGGCAAAAACCACGTTATCAGGTAGTGTCTTTGGATTTCAGGGACCTAGGCCGGAGCTACTTCGAGTCTTGGAAGCATCGGGAGCGTCGGAGCAAGCAAGCGGACGAAACGGCGAGCTGGAGAAAAAGCTGCATCTTTGGGTTTTCTGTGTTGGTCGCTAGCGACCGGGCCGTGACAGCAGCAATAAATTCAGCAGAATTTGCAATTTAGTCCCTAGTTCATTTTATACTTAAGACCCCTTTTGTAATTGGGCTGAATACCTTTTCATTTTTTAGTTTTTAGTTTTAGGTTAGGTTATTCTAGAGAGAGAAGCTCTCCCTTCTCTCTAGAATCTCTCTTTACATTTTTCTTTACATTTTTTCTCTACACATTACATTTTCTTTACATTTTTTCTCTACGCATTCTTGTCTCTTAATTGAGGCTACGTTTCATATCCCATTCTTTGATCTTAGCTCATCTTTCGCCTAAAAAGTGAAAAATCATTTTACACCCTACCTTGGGAAGTGGAGTATGTAACACCCCGAACTTTATTAGGTCCTAATTAAAGGAAATTAAGGGTAATGGACTTTAATTGGAACTTAATTGGGTTTGAGTGAACATGTTTCCCCTGGTTTAAAGTACCTATGCTATGTGTTTTTATGAGTATTTATGTGTATTTATGTATGCTTTGATGTTACATTAAGTCATTATGAGTGTATGGATGTTAGTATATGAGTTGAGACACTTTAGAAGTGTTTTGGGGCGTTTTCCGCGCCCAGTAATCGATTACAGCTCCTTGGTAATCGATTACAGCAGGTCAAGTTTCAGATTTGGGCTTTTTCGAAGGCCTGTAACCGATTACAAGTCCGATGTAATCGATTACACAGCGCGCAGAATGAGTTTTCGGATGTTTTTAAGTGACGGGTGGGCCCCACGATGACTCTTATACCCTAATAGCTCAGAATATAAAAAGATAAACCCTATTTTTCCAGCTCATTTGGTCAGAAACACTCTCCCTCTCCATCCAAGAGCCTCCATTGTTCTCTCTCAAGAACCCTCATAGCCATAGCCATTCCACGTCAAGAAACACCCACAAATACTCACCCAACCTCAAAGATAATTACATATTATTGATCCTCTCACCAAGTCGGATGTTTCTACCGGTTGCTTTTCCCCGAAAAGGGTCATCGTTGGAGTCGGGCCGTTCGTGAAACTAGGATTCCGTCAAGAGCAAGAGTTGTCTTCAAGAGGTAGGGGTTAGGCATTGTAATTGTTATGAAATTTCAAGTACATTGATGAATTGTTGAAGTTTTCAATGTTGTTCGTTGTTTTTCCCATTAGGGTTCATGAAAGGGTTGATTTATGAGATTGGTTTTGAGAAAGAAAGGGGTTTTACGAATTGGAAAGTGATTTAAATGTATTTTTATGATTGGAACTGGTATGGCAACGTTTTCTATCGATTGGGACGATGTTAGGTTCATATTTTGGCCAATGGCTATTGAAAAACGTGTTTTGGAAACCCAAGAATCGTATTTTACGACTTCGTAATCGATTACACGACTTCGTAATCGATTACGATGCCCGAAATCCCAATCGCTAGAAAACGCTATTCTCTGTTAATCGATTACAGAGCTGCGTAATTGATTACAGTAATCGATTACCAGTCCGTGTAATCGATTACAGTAATCGATTACCAACCCGTGTAATCGATTACAACAGTGCTGTTTGTGCGAAAATGAACTGTTTTGACCCTTTATGCACCCTAATGCGTTCTACAACGTATGTAACTGATATATATGAGTTAATTAGACATTGTATGCTTTAAATATGTTGTTTAATGAATGTTATGATGTTATGTGATGTCTATGTGAACTATATGACCTTATGCTTTATGATTATGCATGACTATGTGAATGAGTATGTGTTATAAGTAGCCTTCGACATGTGATGGTTGTGGCTGAGGGAGGTGAGTTAAACCTCGACACGCAACTCCATTACTAAGGGAAGGTGAAAAGGTTAAAGTTCAAGATTAAAGTAAAACACATGTAACCTTCGACATGTGGTAGTTGTTGTTGAGGGAGGTGTGGCAACCTCGACATGCAACTCTATCACTGAAGGAAGGTGAATACCCCCTCTCCCCAATATAGTTTAGGATGAGCTCATGCCTAGGGGTCGGTGATGTGGAGGAAAAGGTTCAGAGGGTGGGCAGGCCAAAAGAGAAAAGTGTATAACAAAGTAAAGTAAAGTTAGAAGTTAAGTCTAAGTTTTAAAGGTTGCTGTGACGTAGAGTAATGATTGACTAAGTTCCCTTATATGACTAAATGGCACGTAGATCACACACAAGGATTATATAATGATATATATAATGTATGCATATGATATAAAATGAACAAGAGGCACTTAGGAAGGTCGTTCTGGGAAAGATGATTTTAGAACTTATAACTGAAAACTGAGTGCACTCATACCACACCTATTTTATTAATAAACCGGAGCGGCTCCCTTACTGAGTTACTTCCCAGTACTCACCCCTCGTTTTCCCCCCATTTTAGATGATGAGATTCCACAGGACATAAGAGCAGATGAGGAGCCCGCGCAGGTTTAGTTCTTTACAGTTTTTCATCCTTAGACTTATTAGTTCCCATTTATACGTTATGGATTATGTTTACTTCACATGTTAGCATTTATTCGTTTTTTTTTTTTTGAGTCCGAACATATGTTAGTCGGTGTTTTATTTTCAGTTATGGTTTGTATTCGTGGAGTCTCATGGGTCTCAGTTTTAGGCTCATGGGATAACACCTATTATTATTATTATTTACTTACGTGATTGTATGTTTGGGGAGACTATGTTTGTTATTTCTATTTATTTTATGAGGTATTATTCAGACTATACAGGTGTCATATATTATCGTTATATTATGCGCAATGCCCTTATGTTTATATTCCGCAAACAATTTTCGAAAAAATTCTCCCATGTATTTTCCGCGTACAAGTATTTTAAAAACAAGTATAAGTATGATAACAGGAGGTAACCCTTATGAAATGGCCCTAAATGACTATAGCACTAAGGGCTATCTAGTAGGGTGTTACAGAGTAGCATTGGTTTTATCATTTTGTGTGCTTGAGTCTAAGTGTGGGGGTTTGTCGTGGACGACAAACTTTTAAGTGTGGGGGAGGGACATATTGATATGTTAATGTGAAAATTGGTTGGAATAGTATGTAAAGAACATATAATTGAAAAAAAAATTAATAATATGAGCAAAGGAAGAAAAACACACAAAAGCAAAGTAAATTCAAGGTCAAAGACCTCATGTTTGAGGTATTTAAAGGTTCAAAGTGCAAGAAAAGAGCAAAGCTCTTGTGCTTGTGCGCTTGTGTGCTTAGAATTCCCCCTTGTGTTTGATTGAGACTTACATAACCAATGCTAGTCTAACTTTCTTGGGTCCTTTAGCTCACTTATCCATACATTCTACACCTTAACCTTGGCCTCATTACAACCAAAACAAAGTCCTCTTGATTCTTGGGTGCATTGAATGTTAGTAGTGGAGATCTAGAGGTTTGGCAAACCTACGTCGAATGTTTGGTCTAACAAGAGAATTGAGAGGAAGACCAAACCACTATATAAGTGAGTTGATCGCATACACACTCCTCTGAGGTCCTTCCATTTCATCTATGCATTTCGAGATATTTTTGCTTGGCTTTTGATGTTGTGCCTCTTGATGTTGAAATGCTTGGTTGTTGGAATTTCCTGCTGCTTTAACTGTTTTCTTGGTCTTAAGCCAGAGCACCTTTGAGCATTCCTTGAAAGTCAAGTAGCACCTTGTTTCTTTTGTTTTGATTTCTTAGCTTTACGATTTCTTGCATGAGGACATGCAAGTGGTTAAGTGTGAGGGTATTTTATAGGATGCGAAATTCTGTGCATTCTTTACCTTTACATGCGCATCTTGCATTCCTTATTGCTTTAATAATGGTTCTTTACACTGTTTGTGCATATTTTCACTTTCTTGGTTAGTGTGGCAATTTTATGTCTTTTTGAAGCTTGTTAGTGGCATTTCGGTCTTGTTATCTTTTGATGCACTCTTGGGTAGTGTCTTTGGATTTCAGGGACCTAGGCCGGAGCTACTTCGAGTCTTGGAAGCATCGGGAGCCTCGGAGCGAGCAAGCGGACGAAACGGCGAGCCGGAGAAAAAGCTGCATCTTTGGGTTTTCTGTGTTGGTCGCTAGCGACCAGCATTATGCTTGCTTGGTCGCTAGCGACCGGGCCGTGACAGCAGCAATAAATTCAGCATAATTTGCAATTTAGTCCCTAGTTCATTTTATACTTAAGACCCCTTTTGTAATTGGGCTGAATACCTTTTCATTTTTATTTTTTAGTTTTAGGTTAGGTTATTCTAGAGAGAGAAGCTCTCCCTTCTCTCTAGAATCTCTCTTTATATTTTTCTTTACATTTTCTCTCTACACATTACATACAATTCTCCAAGTTCAATTCAATTTCCATTTTTCATTTCCATCTTTGCTATTGCTTCTATTTCTTGTTTCTTACTTGCTCTTTTAATTATGGTTGAGTAGTTCTTGGTTCTTGGTGTTTGGTAATGCTAGAATCACATTTTCTCTTGAAACCCATTGCATGATTTTGCTCTTGCTTCCTAATCTCTTGGTTCCAAATGCAATTATGGTTTGTTTGTGTGGATCCATGCTTGCTGATTTTAATTGTATATCTTGAGTGCATTTTAGTTTCTTGATTAAGAGATTATTGTGCATTTGAGTGTTTTTGGGTGTTGAGTGAGGATTATCATTTGATGCCCATTTGCTAGGAGAGTAGGAATAATTCTTGATTGAGAATTAGGTTTGCATATGTTTAGGATAGTTTTACTATTTTGGTTTGAATCCAAATCATTTTGGTTGAATAATTTCTATGCATGTGTTTGTTGCTTGCAAGGTGTTTGATAAAATGTCTAGGTGTGTTTAGGATGGAGAAAATATGGTTTGATGCATGTCCCAACACCAAGACTCTTTGGCATTGTTATTTTCCTTTATTTGCATAGCTTTCTTCACTTCGTGCACAATCCCAAATCTACATATACTATACATATACTAGATCAATGATATAAGCCTCCTTGAGAGACGACTTGGGTTGACTAGCTATACTACTATAGCTAATTAATTCAATACCTTTTTGGGAACTTGTTTTTAATTCTAAATTGATTGTTGGTTGAGAGAATTAACGACGTTCTTAGCCCACATCAATAAACCCTAGCATTAGGAAGTGTCTGACCTTGTGTCTTATTTACTGCCATGGAAAAACTTAATCTGATAGGAAATTGCTTTCTAATAAGCACGAACAACAATCTTGCACTTTCTGTTGTCTTATGTTTTATTCTTGGCAGAAAAGCTCTTTGTCCAACATGGTGGTCGGTCAAAATTTTAACATCCAATATATTCAAAAATGTTCCTCGACATAATAATCTAGTATCATTACATAAACTTGTTTTTGGGTCTATGTTACACAACAACATCAAAGGTTCTTCTCGTTTGACCTTGAGTATGTGCGGCGGTAAACCACCGAATGAAATGGTGTTTAAGTACTCTTTGTAACACCCGGACTTTTATTAGGTTCTAATTAAGTGAGATTAAGGGTAATTGACCTTGGTTGGAATTTAATTAAGTTTGGGTGAACAAGTTTCTTTTAGTAAATCATTAAATGTTATGTGATCTAAGTGTATGTATATGTGTTATATGATTTATGTGTGTGTTCATCATGTGCTATGTGATTTAGGTGTATGTTCATGTGAATTCATTTTATGTTGGGTGATTTAGGTGCATATATGTGTTTTAATTGATGTTTAGATGATGCATGATGTAAGGAATGATGTGTGGATGTTTATAGCACGAGTTGGGACGTTTTTTAGGAGCTTTGAGTTTTTTTGGTAGACTTGTAATCGATTACCACGGGATGGTAATCGATTACAGCCCTTTGGTCTTCATATCTGGGCATTTTTGCTGTCGGTAATCTATTACATCCTGTCTGTAATCGATTACCGTAATCGATTACATCCTGTCTGTAATCGATTTGTCGTAATCGATTACCATTTCCTGGTAATCGATTACGACGTGCGCAGAGTGCGTTTTTAGTACGTTTTAAATGTCGTTTGGGCCCCACGATGACTCTAAACCATATATAACCGAGCCACCACATCAGGAATCCTAATCCTCACTTCAGAAACACTCCAAACACTCTCTCTAATCCTTGTGCCTCCATTGTTCTTCCTCTCTCTCAAGAACTCAAAGCCATAACCATTCCAAATCACGAAACTCACATCAAACCTTACCCGTTCACGAAACCGATCACATATTTGTAATCCTCACACAAAGATACACCCTTCTACCGATTGCAATTCTTCACTAGGATTCATATTCTTCACCGCACCGTTCGTGGGTCTAGAGAGAGAAAGCTAGAACGAGGGTGTCACCGGGGAAAGATCGTCTCTACCTTTTTATTTGAGTTTCTTCAAGAGGTAGGGGTTAGGCATTTTAATTGTCATGGAATTTCATGTATATCAATGAATTGATGAAGTCTTGAACGTTGTTCGTTGTTTTTCTCATTAGGGTTCATGAAAGGGTTGATTTATGAAATTGGTTTTGAAAAAGAAAGGGGTTTTACAAATTGGAAAGTGTTTTAAACGTATTTTTATGATTGATATTGGTATGGCAGTGTTTTCTATCGATTAAGACGATGTTAGATTCATATTTTGGCCAATGGCTATTGAAAAACGTGTTTTGGAAACCCAAGAATCGTATTTTACGACTTCGTAATCGATTACGATGCCCGAAATCCCAATCGCGAGAAAACGCTATTCTCTTTTAATCGATTACAGAGCTGCGCAATCGATTACAGTAATCGATTACCAGCCCCTGTAATCGATTACAACAGTGTTGTTTGTGCGAAAATGAACTGTTTTGACCCTTTATGCACCCTAATGCGTTCTACAACTTATGTAACTGATATATATGAGTTAATTATGCAATGTATGCTATAAATATGTTGTCTAATGAATGTTATTGATGCTATATGATGGATGACTATGTGAATGAGTATGTGTTATAAGTAGCCTTCGACATGTGATGGTTGTGGCTGAGGGAGGTGAGTTAAACCTCGACATGCAACTCATTACTGAGGGAAAGTGAAAAAGTTAAAGTTCAAGATTAAAGTAAAACACATGTAACCATCGACATGTGGTAGTTGTTGCTGAGGGAGGTGTGGCAACCTCGACATGCAACTCTATCACTGAAGGAAGGTGATGAAAGTGTATGTGTGCACGAGAAGGGGGGGTTGAATCGTGCAAGGTTTTAAAAATTACTTCTTAAAACTTTTACTTAGAAAGCTGTTTTTACTCAGAAGGTAGATTTAAGAGTTTGCAGCGGAAATTGCTTTCTGAGAAGATTAAGTTTCTGAGAACTTAGTCTTTCTGAGAAAGTTTCTTTCTGAGGAATTTTAAGAAAAAGACTTAAAGTTAGAGTTTCTTAAAAAGCTCTTTGATTTTAATTAATAAGGTTTTCGCGAGACTTCTTAATTAAAATCGTGGAAAAGTTTTTCTCAGAGAGTTATGCAAGTAGGGAGCAAGAGAGAAAAGCTTAACACAAGGAATTTTATATTGGTTCGGTTATAATCAACCTACTCCAGTCCTCAACCTTCAGTTGAGAGTTCTTAGATATTTTTCTTAATGTGCCTTCCCAGACAACACTGCCTTTACCAAGTAAAGGACTTCCACCACTTCACAACACGAAGTGGATTTCCTTGCCTCACACTAGAGGACTTCCTTGCCTCCAACACTAGAGGACCTCCTTGCCTTAAACAATTAAGGACTTCCTTGCCTTAAACAATTAAGGACTTCCTTGCCTTAAACAATTAAGGACTTCCTTGCCTTAAACAATTAAGGACTTCCTTGCCTTAAACAATTAAGGACTTTGAACTCTGCCTCAAACACCAGAGGACTTAAAATTGCCTTCAAACAACGAAGGACTTAGCGTTTTTCGAAAAGTTGTTTTTGATTCGAAAACCAACTACTAAGATTAAGTTACAAACTTAATTTGACCCTTAGTAGACTTCTAGATTTAACTTACAAATGTAAGGATTTACACAAATACAGAACTAGAAGATTTTAGCAAAGTTGAAAGAACAATTCTGTAGAATTGTCTTTCTGAGAAAGTTCTAAGTTTTCGCAGATGATTTTCAATTCAGCAGAGTTTTTGCACGTTTTAATCAAGAGTTTTTAGCGCAAGAATTTCGTCGCATTGCTCTGGAATTGAACTCATATATATAGGCATCAAAGAGCCGCGAAATTAGAAGCTTTTACTTTGCTTATGTGGCTGTGTCCTTTTCAGAACGGCTCCCTGCTACAGTCAGCGCGAAATGAGGAACTTTTCAGAACTGCACAGTGCGCGTGTTCCCACTTCCTTGGCTAGTTGTAGCGAGCTTTCTGAGACTGCTTGCGATCCCTTGAGTCCAGACATTTGGTTGCTTCTGAGTCCAACTTTCTGAGAGTTGTACGGACTTCTGAGGCGAACCTTCTGAGGGAAGACTCTTCTAAGAACTACTAGTCGCAAGGTCTTCTGAGACCTTTCTGAGGCGACAGTGTTCTATCCTCAGAAACACGTTTTCACCTTCTGCGCTTCTGAGACATCCTTTCTGATATCTTTGGCGCTATGATTTTATCAATTGATCTCGAGGCTACTTGATGTTTTGTCTTGGTCTGTGCTCATGGTATTGCAATAATTTAAAGCTTTCTGAGACACTTAGCGCACATATTAGCAAAACCTTAAGTAAAATTTTTATACTTATGGCTTACCTTGTTATCATTAAAACTTTCATAACTCTAAGAGAATTATGCCTAATTCTCTCAGAAGGGTTCTGGAGCTTACAGGTGAGTACCCCCTCTCCCTAATATAGTTTAGGATGAGCTCATGCCTTAAGATAATAATTTTGCTTAAGTTCAGAAGTGTTTCTGAGTAAGTTCACAACTTATTCAGAATGCACTTTTGCTTTCTTAGAACTTAACATTGCTTTCTGAGAGAAGGCTCTATTATTTTCTTAGAAGGCTTTGATAATCAACAGTTAAAGTATGCAATGTATGATCACTGTTTGAGATTATCAATTACATAGCGTGTATTTCTTGATGAATATATGTATGAAATTCAGAAATACCAGGCTAAGTAAATCAAGAAATGCCAAATAATAAAAAATTATCATAAAATTAAGTAAAACATGAGATGCCAAGATAATGATTTTTCATTGATGGTTTTGTAGAGATACAAAATATTTTGCTCCCCCTAAATTGTTGCTCCCCCTAAGTTCTAGCCTAGTGTTTACGATAGCCAATGTACAAAAATTTTATCATTTATCTACTCCCCCTTTGTTACATCAAAAAGGGTGGCTAAGACATAAACGCCATCATTGACTTAGAACTACTGTCTTCTAGCAATGTAGCGTAGCAGCTGGCATATCTCCATGAGAATCTCGCTCTGAGTCGCATTCGGAGCGCATTCTGGAGGTAGTTCAGAGGCAGTGGAAGGCTGTTGAGAAGATGAGGGTTGAGATGAAGGAAGACGAGAGACTTCAGCCTCAAGTACTTCATCGATGATATCCCTCTTTTGATATTCAGGAAGTTCTTCTTCTTGGACAGCTTTGCCTTTAATAGCAGCAAGTTCAATGGAAGGCTGCCTTTGAGTGTCCTCAGAAACTAGAGCAAGGTCTAGATCAGAAGGTTGCCTAGCTGATGGTTGCTCCATAGCACCAGAAGTCTGAGCATCTTCGGAGAGGCTGAAAGGTGAGATCTGACTATGGATGGCTTCACTGCCTTTCAACTTCTCAGTTCGACCAAAGAAAGGCCGAAATTGCAGAGAGGGTGGGGTGAATACCATCCTTCCCAGCTGAAAGCCGGAACCAATCATTGAGTCCGTTATCGAGAAGGTGGGACCTTGTTGATCAAAGGATGTAGGAGGAACCTCTGTTATATCTAGAAGAGGAACCTCTGGTTCCTTCTGAGAGTCCTTCTCAGATAGAGTTCCTTCTAAGGAACTGTGGGCAACAAATGCCTCAACTGCTGCAACTCCGGCAGCCATGGTAGCGTCAGCGCCCACCTCTGAGCTGAGCCCAGTGCTGGTGGTCCCTGGCACTACTTCATGTGTTGAGACATGAGTTTCCTCATGTTCCGAAGGGATCTCAGAAGAGATAGGACCAACCTCAGAAGTTGGTTCAAGTAAGGCTTCCTCATGCTGTAGTTGTTGTTCTGGTTGCATCTGAGCAGCTTCTGGAGTCTCAGAAGGTTGATCCAGTTCCTTCTGGACCTCAAGCATCGTCTGAGCCAATGACTCAGCATTCACAGTAGCAGCCTCAGTTGTGGTTGCCTCAGAAAGTTCCACCATAGAAACCTCAGATGGCTTCTTCTGGGGCTCTTTCTTGGAGCTTCCAGCATCTGGAGTGCGATGCTCAATGCGGAAGCTTGCCGCATCTTCTTCCTCAAAAGAGGAATCAGCAACATTTCCTCCGTGCCCCTGAATTTCTTCTCTGGTGGGGGAGACATTCCCAGATGGGGAGGAGTGATGAGAAGCTTCTGCTTCTTCTTCAACAGCAGCAGCAGTAGCAGTAGCGGTGGTGGCAGCAGTAGCAGCAACTGCTACAATTTCTTTACCCGTCGGCTTCGGCGAGCTCTGTTTCTTAGTGGTTTTTATCCCCACTCCTTTGTGAGACTTTCCCTGATAGTTCAAGGAATACAGGAGTTTAGTTTTAAATTTGGTGGGTTTTAGACCAGAAACAGAATCAGAAACAGGAATTGAAGTAGAAGAAGATTTAAGAAATGAAGGTGTAGTTTTAGAGTAAGCTTTTACCAAACGACCACGTTTTTTTTTCCCTTCTGGTGGCACGTCTGGGACTTGGAGAGTTGGAGGTGCTTTCCTCTTTCTGGTTAGGAGTTGCTCAGAAGTTGTTTCTTCTGAGTCTTCAGCAGCCTCAACAATCTCAGGTGCCTTCTGAGGAGTCTTCTGAGCTTCCTCAGAAGCCATACTCCTTGTCACCCTTGTTGGAGAAGGGTGAGTCACCTTTGGCTGCTTCTTCTTCCTGTCTGAGGGGTCAGAAGCCTTTTCCTTTCCTTTCTCAGCCTTAGAGGGTTGTTTGGTGCTAGCAGCTCCCTTGTAAGACCTTGTTTCCTCCTTCTTCTTAGGTGCCCCCGTCTCTGGTACCTTCTTCTTCTTGATGTTGTTGAAGGTGACCATGGTGAATTTGCTGTGGTTGAAGACATACTCGTAGTCCTCAAGTGGGAAGGAGAAGTGGTCGAGGATTCTGGTCAGAAGGCTTCCGTAAGGTAGACTTGTGAGAGCCCTCTTAGGATGAGCTTGGTGCATCATGTAGTTGAGCACCATCCTTCCAAAATCTACTCTTTCCTTCTTCAGCAGGTGATACAGTAGGCATGCATCCATGGTGGTAACGTTCCCCATGTCTCCAATCTGAGGGAGAAGGGTATGTTGAACAACTGAGAAGATGATTCTGGCCTCTTGCGTAAGATGAGGCACCTTTACGCCCTTGAATGGTAGACTGTTGCTACCAGTCAGAAGTGTCACCACTTCTTCTTCTGAGTCATCTACCTCCTTGACCCATTCTGGGTCGTCGGCGATGACAACACCACCATTCAAGGTCTTGAAAACTTTGTTGATGTCAGAGGAGGAGAAGCGGATTTGCTGATCAGCAATCGTGCTTTTGACTCCTTTGTTGGTGAACCTTTCTATCTGCGAATAGAATGCTCTCACCACATTTGGGTAACACACGTCCTCGGAGCTCATCATGGCTGGCCATCCAGGTTGCTTGAGGAAGGTGAGTTGAAGCTCATCCACTTGATTGTATACGTTGAGAGGTAGTGCTCTTCCCATAGCAAGATTTCTTGGAAGATAAGTCTTGTGGAATAGGGACTGCATCTCCTCATTGTCGTAGAGAATATCTTCGGAGACTTCATTGAGGTTGTTTCTCATTAAGCCCTTGATTTCTCCAGAGGAGGCCATTTGGAAGAAAAGTTTAAGTTTGAGAAGAAATGAGAGGAGAGATAACGGAGAGAGAGCGAGAGAATGGAGATGAAACAGATGAAGATTGGAAAGCGAGGAGAGGATTTGGCAGAGTTTTGGTAAGTTTTAAAGCGCAAAGTGCTCAAATGAAACAATGCCATGAGTATTTATAGAAATGGCTTGTAACTAGCCGTTTCTGACGCTTATCCAAAAAGTTACCGTTGGTAACTTGTTTCTCGGAAGGTACCTTTCTGAGAGAAGTGGTCCTTCTGAGAAACGCTCCTTCTGAGAAATGTTTCAGAAGATCTCCTTTCTGAGGGATAAGTCTTCTGAGAACAAGTTTTCTCAGATAGTGTTTTCTCACTTCAGGCTCAGAAGCTTTGTTCTATTGTTTGTCTTAGAGTCTAGACTAGGACTAAGGGGGATTTCTAAGAAAAAGTTTTTAATTTCAAAATACTTAGAAACGTCTTAGATTGAGAAGTCCTTTCAGAACATTGAAACGATCCTCGGGTAAAGGCTTTGTAAATATATCTGAGATTTGATCCTCAGTATTCACAAATTTAAGTTCAATGTCGCCTTTTTGCACATGATCCCGAATAAAGTGATGTTTTATATCAATGTGCTTGGATCGAGAATGCTGAATAGGATTCTTAGCTAAGTTGATAGCACTAGTATTATCACAAAGGATAGGAATTTTGGTGTACCTTAATTGATAATCAAGTAGCTGATTCTTAATCCATAGCATCTGAGAACAGCAGTTCGCAGCAGACACATACTCAGCTTCAGCAGTTGATAGGGCGATCGTATTTTGCTTCTTGCAAGACCAAGTGATCAAGCATTTTCCAAAGAAGCAGCAGCAGCCACTTGTGCTTTTGCGATCGATCTTATCTCCAGCGTAGTCAGCATCACAATATCCTACAACATCAGAAGAACAACCTTTTTCGTACCAAAGACCAAGATTAGTAGTTCCACTTAAATATCGTAAAATTCGTTTAACTGCAGTTAGATGTGATTGCTTAGGTTTAGACTGGAATCTTGCACAGATCCCAACACTGAGTTGGATATCTGGTCTGGAGGCAGTTAAGTAGCGAAGTGAGCCAATCATCCCTCGATAGTTGCTTTCTGAGACTTTCTCACCATCTTCATCCAAGTCAATTACTTGAGAGGGATGCATGGGAGTGCTCATGGGTTTGGCCTTATCCATCAGAAACTTCCTCAGAAGTTCTTTGGTATACTTCTCTTGGTGAATTACTGTCCCTTCTGACTCTTGCTTGATTTGCAATCCTAGAAAGAATTTTAATTCTCCCATCATGCTCATCTCGAATTCTCCTTGCATAAGCTTGGAGAATTCTTTGCAAAGGCATTCATTGGTTGCGCCAAATATTATGTCATCAACATAAATCTGGACAATCAAGAAGCCAGAGTCTTCTGAGAGTGTAAAGAGAGTTGTGTCCACTTTCCCTCTTGAGAATCCGTTTTTAAGTAGGAAAGAGCTCAATCTATCGTACCAAGCTCTTGGAGCTTGTTTTAGACCATAGAGAGCCTTTGTAAGCTTAAATACGTGATCCAGGAATGCATCATTCACAAAACCAGGAGGTTGTTTTACATAAACTTCCTCAGAAAGGTATCCATTCAAGAAGGCAGACTTAACGTCCATCTGATAGAGTTTGAAACCTTTGTGTGCAGCAAAAGCTAGCAACATTCTGATAGCTTCCAATCTTGCGACTGGAGCGAAAGTTTCATCGTAGTCTATCCCTTCTTGTTGGTTGTACCCTTGAGCAACCAATCTGGCCTTGTTTCTCACGACTTGACCGTTTTCATCAAGTTTGTTTCGAAACACCCATTTAGTCCCAATGATACTCTTGCCTTTGGGCTTCTGAGTTAGTTTCCAAACCTGATTTCTCTCGAATTGGTCAAGTTCATCCTGCATGGCATTTACCCAGCTAGGATCATCTAACGCCTCTTCTATGGAATCTGGTTCAAGTTCAGAAACCATAGCAAGATTTGTATAGTTCCTTCTGGTTCTTACGCCACGTTCTGGATTGCCCAAGACTTAGTTCTGAGAGACGTTCTTCAAGTCTCTTGAACCTCTTATCCCTTTAGGAGTAGGGTTCTGAGAAGGAGACACAGAAGGTTCTCTTTCTGAGTCATCAGAAGCTTGTCCTTCTGAGAATCTAGGTTCCATTGTATTTGGAGAAGTAGATTCTCTCGGTTCTGGAGCTTCGATGATGCTACTGGATTTTTCTTTAGATGGAGATGGTTGTTCCATGGGTTGGAAGTCAGTCTCATCATCTATAAGAATTTTCTTTTTGGCTTTCTCAGAAGTGATGTTGAGTTTTTCAAACTCATCTTCTAAGTTTGCGTCTTTCTGAGACATGTCTTTACTAAGTTCTTTGAACTTAATATGGATTGTCTCTTCAACACATTTACTCCTTTTGTTATATACTCTGTAAGCTTTAGAGACTAAGGAGTATCCTAGAAAGCATCCATCATCGGACTTAGAATCAAACTTAGAGAGTTTGTCCTTTGTGTTGAGAATAAAACAAGAAGAACCAAATACATGGAAATAAGAAATGTTTGGTATTTTATTCTTCCATAGCTCGTAAGGATTCTTTTTCAGAATTGGTCTCAGAAAGACTCGATTCTGAATGTAGCATGAAGTGTTAACTGCTTCAGCCCATAAACCTTTTGAAAGTCCGCTTTCTAACAGCATTGTTCTAGCCATCTCTTGAAGGCTTCGATTCTTTCTCTCAGCCACTCCATTTTGTTGAGGAGTTTTGGGAGATGAGAATTCATGAGCAATGCCCAGATTTTCACAAAACTTTTCGAAAGCATGGTTCTCAAATTCACCACCATGATCTGATCTTATGGTATGAATGTGCGAATCCTTTTCTGTTGAAACTCTTTTTGCAAATGCTTTGAACTTCTCAAAAGTTTCTTCCTTAGAGGCTAGAAAGAAAACCCAAGTGAATCTGGAGTAATCATCCACTATGACAAGACCATAGCGTTTTCCAGAAAGAGAAGTTCTGGTTGGTCCAAAGAGATCCATGTGGAGCAGTTCCAGTGGTTTCTGAGTGGAAATACCACTTTTACTGGAAAGGAAGCTTTGGTCTGTTTCCCTTTTTCACAGAAGTCGCAGGTTGCATCCTTCTGATACTTAATTCTGGGAAGGCCCTTTACGAGTCCTTTCTGAGAGAGTTCAGAAAGAAGTCTCATATGGGCATGACCGAGTTTCTTATGCCACAGCCATTTGTCTTCTTGGACAGAGACAAGGCACTCCACGTTTTGATCCTTTAGATCATCCAGATGGATAACATAGATGTTACCAACACGTTTTCCTTCCAGAACGATCTTGTCATTTGTGAGATTAATCACATGACAATACTTGGCATAAAACTCAACCTTTAAGCCTTTGTCACAAAATTGACTAATGCTTAATAGATTGTGAGTTAAGCCATCGACCAAAAGTACATCTGAGATTTGGTGAGAGGAATCCTTACCAACATCTCCGATTGCAGTGACTCTTCCCTTAGCGCCATCACCGAATCGCACTGTTCCGCCCTTTTGGCTTGAGGCTTCTGAACCAGTGCTTGCTTCCAGTCATGTGCCTCGAGCAGCCACTGTCAAGGTACCACTGCTCATCTGTGGTGGTGGAGCAGCGCTGATGATGTACCTGCAGTCACAAAGTTAACAGATTTAGGTACCCATTCTTTGTTGGGTCCTTGCTTGTTAGCTTTCTTGGACTTTTGCCTTCTTTTCTTAGAAGGGTCGTGGTTTTGAAAGTCAGAGACCTTTTGTTTGCCCTTTTCTGAAGCACTTGCTTTCTGAGAAGTTTTACCCTTCTGAGAGGGGTTAAGTCTTCTTAGAAGGCTTTGCTTTCTGAGTTTTCTTTTGAGCCTTCTGAGGCTTAGAGATTTTTCCTTTTTCCAAACATAGGGCACTTTTCAGAACCATGGCCATTTTTAAAACATGCGATGCATGTGCGAGGTGATTTAGTTAAAGGATGGATCAATATCATTGGTTCGAAGATTTCTTCATAACCAAGTCCACTCTTATCCTTGTAAGGTCTTTGACCACCAAGCAGGAGTGTCATCATTTTTCACCCTTGACCATCTTAACTAAGTCAGAAGTGAGAAGCTCATTTGTCTTTTGTAATTCTATCAAAGCCAGTTCGGCTTTTTCAACAGTTACAGAAGACATTGTTTCTAAAGCTTGATAGAGGTTGTGACCTTCAAGATATCTATTTTTAAGTCATCTCTTTCAAGCCTTAGGTTCTCTACTTCTTGAATTAGTCTAGCATTTTCAGCTTCTAAGTGTTTGAAGGACTTTCTTAGTTTGCTGAAATTGTTAGCTAATTCGTTTGAGTCTCTCAGAAGCTCTTCATAGAGTTCTGAGATCTCATTGTATGAGTATGAGAGAGGAGGAGAGTTTGGTACCTCTTCTGACTCAGATTCTGTTTCCAGAATATAGTCAGTACCGGCCATGAAGCAAACATTAGCTTCCTCTTCACTTGCTGACTCAGAGCCTTCCTCTTTTGAGTCACTCCATGTAGCAGCCATTGCCTTCTTTTCTTCTTGGAATGAACTTCTTCTTTCCCTTGTTCTGAGGGCACTCCGTTCTGAAGTGGCCCTTTTCTCCACAGCCAAAACATGTGCATCAGGAAGGCTTTGACTTTCCTTTTCTGGGGTGATCTCTTTGTCTTTGCTTGGTCTTCTCTTCCAAGCTTTCTTCATTTTCCTTACTAGAAGAGAGATGTCATCTTTCATCGGAATCTGAGTTTTGATCGTTTTCAGACTCAGATATTTCTTCAGCCTTTAGGCTTTGAAGTCTTTTTGATCTGACTTTTCAGAGCCAGAGCTTTCTGAGGTCTTGAGGATGAAGATGGTCCTCCAAGCAGTCCTTCAAGCTCAATCTCATGAGTTCTGAGTGAGCCAAACAATACATCTAAACCTAGCTGATTTAGATCCTTTGCTTCTTGGATCGCTGTCACCTTTGGGGCGCCACTTGGCAGAAGAGCTTCTGAGAATTTTCTCACCATCTCAGCGTTGGAGTAGGTCTTTCCCAAGACCTTTAGCTGATTTATGATGTGGAGAAACCTTATTGACATGTTGTCAATGGTTTCCTCAGGTTGCATGCAGAAGGACTCGTACTTATGTACGAGCATTGATACCTTGGTTTCTTGACTTCATCATTTCCTTCATGCAGCATGTGTAATCTCTCCCAAATTTCTTGAGCGGTGTCACACGACACAATCTTGTCGTATTCTACCTTGGGCAAGGCGCAGAGAAGAATGTATTTAGCTTTGAAGTTGAGTTGTATCTTCTCCTTCATCTCTTGAGTCCATTCGTCCTTAGGGACTCGTCTTGTATAGGTTCTGAGTGCTGGAGGTGCCACTCCTGGCTCAGCGTCTGTTGCAACTACAGCATCCTCTGTAATTGTCTGCAGAGGCTGATAGTCTCCATTCTCGATCCTATCCCATAAGTCCAGACTGGTGTGCTTGATGAATAGCGTCATCCTGTCACGCCAGTAGTCGAAGCTGTCTCCGAGGAACATCGGAGGTCTGTTTATTGAAGCCCCATCTGATATGAATGCAGCTGGTGAATTCATATTTCCTTTTCGTGGATCTTTTTCCTTGACACTGCTAAGTGCTCAACCCCTTAAGGACCGAGCTCTGATACCAATTGAAAGTGTATGTGCACGAGAAGGGGGGGTTGAATCGTGCAAGGTTTTAAAAATTACTTCTTAAAACTTTTACTTAGAAAGCTGTTTTTACTCAAGGTAGATTTAAGAGTTTGCAGCGGAAATTGCTTTCTGAGAAGATTAAGTTTCTGAGAACTTAGTCTTTCTGAGAAAGTTTCTTTCTGAGGAATTTTAAGAAAAAGACTTAAAGTTAGAGTTTCTTAAAAAGCTTCTGATTTTAATTAATAAGGTTTTCACGAGACTTCTTAATTAAAATCGTGGTAAAGTTTTTCTCAAGAGTTATGCAAGTAAAGAGCAAGGGAGAAAAGCTTAACACAAAGAATTTTTATACTGGTTCGGTTATAATCAACCTACTCCAGTCCTCAACCTTCAGTTGAGAGTTCTTAGATATTTTTCTTAATGTGCCTTCCCAGACAACACTGCCTTTACCAAGTAAAGGACTTCCACCACTTCACAACACGAAGTGGATTTCCTTGCCTCACACTAGAGGACTTCCTTGCCTCCAACACTAGAGGACTTCCTTGCCTTTAAGGACTTCCTTGCCTTAAACAATTAAGGACTTCCTTGCCTCAATTAAGGACTTTGAACTGCCTCAAACACCAGAGGACTTAAAATTGCCTTCAAACAACGAAGGACTTAGCGTTTTTCGGAAAGTTGTTTTTGATTCGAAAACCAACTACTAAGATTAAGTTACAAACTTAATTTGACCCTTAGTAGACTTCTAGATTTAACTTACAAATGTAAGGATTTTACAAATTCAGAACTAGAAGATTTTAGCAAAGTTGAAAGAACAATTCTGTAGAATTGTCTTTCTGAGAAAGTTCTAAGTTTTCGCAGATGATTTTCAATTCAGCAGTTTTTGCACGTTTTAATCAAGAGTTTTTAGCGCAAGAATTTCGTCGCATTGCTCTGGAATTGAACTCATATATATAGGCATCAAAGAGCGCGGAATTAG